>JASFAX010006970.1:0-28766 GCA_030737875.1 Allium sativum | reverse complement strand
AAAGTCTTGAGGTGCAACATCCGCTTGAAAATCTAAGATTGCACTGTATGACTTTTGAAAACTCGTTTATGGGTATGAAATAGAAATATAACATGGTGCATCACATTTCAAAATGTAGTAAATCGAATTATGACCATGGTCAAACAACCTTTGACCAACAAAACGACATGTGAAAATTTGAATTAAAAAGGCTTTCTATGTTCCCAAATGTCATTAAGATTGAATTTCTTTGTTACTGAACAAAGACGAGATAGGTGGAACCTGTAAGTCCTATAGATCTATGAAAGAGCTTCGTTTTGAATGGTTATGGTTCTTGTAACTCAAAATGGACACAAAGGTATGGTTGGTGGATCAACCCACGTCTTCTGGGTGCAACATCGAAGTCCTGAGGTGCAACATCCGTTTGAAAATCCAAGATTGCCCTGTATGACTTTTGAAAACTCGATTATGGGGATGAAATAGAAATATAACACGGTGAATCATATTCCAAAATATAGTAAATCGGCCGGGGCTAGTCCACGAACCAAGGGGGCAAGCCGAACAAAATGTCACCAATTCCAAAATCCAAGTTCTATGCGTGTTCACGGAAACGGGCGTAACTTCCAATCCGTTAGGCCGTTTTGCCCAAGCGAAAGCTCTACCAGAAGCTAATTCAGAGCGCTACAGGAGTTATGGAGCAGAGCTCCATAATTGATGTTTTCGGGACCAAAAAAGGTCATCCGATAGGAGTTTCGGGCCTGTTTTTGTTGACGTTGCGATTCGACCAAATCGATCTATATCTTCTGACGAAGTTCTCAGTATCCGAGCGTATTGCTTAATTAGATTTTCCGTATGTGACAGCTTTGACCTAAAAGTGTGTCAACAGGCCGGTTATGGTTCTAGTAACCCAAAATAAATAAAAAGTTATGGTTGGCGGAACATCCCACGTCTGTTGGGTGCAACATCGAAGTCTTGAGGTGCAACATCCGCTTGAAAATCCAAGATTGCACTGTATGACTTTTGAAAACTCATTTATGGGTATGAAATAGGAATATAACATGGTGCATCACATTTCAAAATGTAGTAAATCGAATTATGACCATGGTCAAACAACCTTTGACCAACAAAACGACATGTGAAAATTTGAGTTAAAAAGGCTTTCTATGTTCCCAAATGTCATTAAGATTGAATTTCTTGGTTACTGAACAAAGACGAGATAGGTGGAACCTGTAAGTCCTATAGATCTATGAAAGAGCTTCGTTTTGAATGGTTATAGTTCTTGTAACTCAAAATGGACACAAAGTTATGGTTGGCGGAACAACCCACGTCTTCTGGGTGCAACATCCGTTTGAAAATCCAAGATTGCCCTGTATGACATTTGAAAACTCGTTTATGGGGATGAAATAGAAATATCTGACGGTGAATCATATTCCAAAATATAGTAAATCGTGCCGGGGCTAGTCCACGAACCAAGGGGGCGAGCCGAACAAAAATGTCACCAATTCCAAAATCCAAGTTCTGCGCGCGTTCACCGAAACGGGCGTAACTTCCAATCCGTAAGGCCGTTTTGCACAACGAAAGCTCTACCTGAAGCTAATTCAGAGGGCTACAGGAGTTAGATAGCAAAGCTCCGTAATTGATGTTTTCGGGACCAAAAGAGGTCATCTGATAGGAGTTTCGGGCCTGTTTATATTGATGTTGCGATTCGACCAAATCGCTCTATGTCTTCTAACGAAGTTCTCAGTACCTGAGTGCGATGCTCATTTAGATTTTCCATATGTGATAGCTTTGAATGAAAAGTGTGTCAATAAGCTGGTTATGGTACTAGTAACTCAAAATAAATACAAAGTTATGGTTGGCGGAACAACCCAAGTCTGTTGGGTTCAACATCGAAGTCTTGAGGTGCAACATCCATTTGAAAATCCAAGATTGCATTGTATGACTTTTGAAAACTCGTTTATGGGTATGAAATAGAAATATAACATAGTGCATCACATTTCAAAATATAGTAAATCGAATTATGACCATGGTCAAACAACCTTTGACCAACAAAACGACATGTGAAAATTTGAGTTAAAAAGGCTTTCTATGTTCCCAAATGTCATTAAGATAAAATTTCTTGGTTACGGAACAAAGACGAGATAGGTGGAACCTGTAAGTCCTATAGATCTATTAAAGAGCTTCGTTTTGAATGGTTATGGTTCTTGTAACTCAAAATGGACACAAAGGTATGGTTGGCGGATCAACCCACGTCTTCTGGGTGCAACATCGAAGTCCTGAGGTGCAACATCCGTTTGAAAATCCAAGATTGCCTTGTATGACTTTTGAAAACTCGATTATGGGGATGAAATAGAAATATAACACGGTGAATCATATTCCAAAATATAGTAAATCGGCCGGGGCTAGTCCACAAACCAAGGGGGCAAGCCGAACAAAATGTCACCAATTCCAAAATCCAAGTTCTATGCGCGTTCACGGAAACGGGCGTAACTTCCAATCCGTAAGGCCGTTTTGCCCAAGCGAAAGCTCTACCAGAAGCTAATTCAGAGGGCTACAGGAGTTATGGAGCTAAGCTCCATAATTGATTTTTTCGGGACCAAAAAAGGTCATCTGATAGGAGTTTCGGGCCTGTTTTTGTTGACGTTGCGATTCGACCAAATCGCTCTATATCTTCTGACGAAGTTCTCAGTATCTGAGCGTATTGCTTAATTAGATTTTCCGTATGTGACAGCTTTGACCTAAAAGTGTGTCAACAGGCCGGTTATGGTTCTAGTAACCCAAAATAAATAAAAAGTTATGGTTGGCGGAACATCCCACGTCTGTTGGGTGCAACATCGAAGTCTTGAGGTGCAACATCCGCTTGGAAATCCAAGATTGCACTGTATGACTTTTGAAAACTCGTTTATGGGTATGAAATAGAAATATAACATGGTGCATCACATTTCAAAATGTAGTAAATCGAATTATGACCATGGTCAAACAACCTTTGACCAACAAAACGACATGTGAAAATTTGAATTAAAAAGGCTTTCTATGTTCCCAAATGTCATTAAGATTGAATTTCTTAGTTACTGAACAAAGACGAGATAGGTGGAACCTTTAAGTCCTATAGATCTATGAAAGAGCTTCGTTTTGAATGGTTATAGTTCTTGTAACTCAAAATGGACACAAAGTTATGGTTGGCGGAACAACCCACGTCTTCTGGGTGTAACATCGAAGTCCTGAGGTGCAACATCCGTTTGAAAAATCCAAGATTGCCTTGTATGACTTTTGAAAACTCATTTATGGGGATGAAATAGAAATATATCACGGTGAATCATATTCCAAAATATAGTAAATCGTGGCGGGGCTAGTCCACGAACCAAGGGGGCAAGCCGAACAAAAATGTCACCAATTCCAAAATCCAAGTTCTGCGCGCGTTCACCGAAATGGGCGTAACTTCCAATCCGTAAGGCCATTTTGCCCAACGAAAGCTCTACCTGAAGCTAATTCAGAGGGCTACAGGAGTTACAGAGCAAAGCTCCGTAATTGATGTTTTCGGGACCAAAAGAGGTCATCTAATAGGAGTTTCGGGCCGGTTTATATTGATGTTGCGATTCGACCAAATCGCTCTATGTCTTCTAACGAAGTTCTCAGTACCTGACCGCGATGCTGATTTAGATTTTCCATATGTGATAGCTTTGAATGAAAAGTGCGTCAATAAGCTGGTTATGGTACTAGTAACTCAAAATAAATACAAAGTTATGGTTGGCGGAACAACCCAAGTCTGTTGGGTTCAACATCGAAGTCTTGAGGTGCAACATCCATTTGAAAATCCCAGATTGCATTGTATGACTTTTGAAAACTCGTTTATGGATATGAAATAGAAATATAACATAGTGCATCACATTTCAAAATATAGTAAATCGAATTATGACCATGGTCAAACACCCTTTGACCAACAAAACGACATGTGAAAATTTGAGTTAAAAAGGCTTTCTATGTTCCCAAATGTCATTAAGATTGAATTTCTTGGTTACTGAACAAAGATGAGATAGGTGGAACCTGTAAGTCCTATAGATCTATGAAAGAGCTTCGTTTTGAATGGTTATGGTTCTTGTAACTCAAAATGGACACAAAGGTATGGTTGGCGGATCAACCCACGTCTTCTGGGTGCAACATCGAAGTCCTGAGGTGCAAAATCCGTTTGAAAATCCAAGATTGCCCTGTATGACTTTTGAAAACACGATTATGGGGATGAAATAGAAATATAACATGGTGAATCATATTCCAAAATATAGTAAATCGGCCGGGGCTAGTCCACGAACCAAGGGGGCAAGCCGAACAAAATGTCACCAATTCCAAAATCCAAGTTCTATGCGCGTTCACGGAAACGGGCGTAACTTCCAATCCGTAAGGCCATTTTGCCCAAGCGAAAGCTCTACCAGAAGCTAATTCAGAGGGCTACAGGAGTTATGGAGCAAAGCTCCATAATTGATGTTTTCGGTACCATAAAAGGTCATCCGATAGGAGTTTCGGGCCTGTTTTTGTTGACGTTGCGATTCGACCAAATCGCTCTATATCTTCTGACGAAGTTCTCAGTATCTGAGCGTATTGCTTAATTAGATTTTCCGTATGTGACAGCTTTGACCTAAAAGTGTGTCAACATGCCGGTTATGGTTCTAGTAACCCAAAATAAATAAAAAGTTATGGTTGGCGGAACATCCCACGTCTGTTGGGTGCAACATCGAAGTCTTGAGGTGCAACATCCGCTTGAAAATCCAAGATTGCACTGTATGACTTTTGAAAGCTCGTTTATGGGTATGAAATAGAAATATAACATGGTGCATCACATTTCAAAATGTAGTAAATCGAATTATGACCATGGTCAAACAACCTTTGACCAACAAAACGACATGTGAAAATTTGAATTAAAAAGGCTTTCTATGTTCCCAAATGTCATTAAGATTGAATTTCTTGGTTACTGAACAAAGATGAGATAGGTGGAACCTGTAAGTCCTATAGATCTATGAAAGGGCTTCGTTTTGAATGGTTATAGTTCTTGTAACTCAAAATGGATACAAAGTTATGGTTGGCGGAACAACCCACGTCTTCTGGGTGCAACATCGAAGTCCTGAGGTGCAACATCCGTTTGAAAATCCAAGATTGCCCTGTACGACTTTTGAAAACTCGTTTATGGGGATGAAATAGAAATATATCACGGTGAATCATATTGCAAAATATAGTAATTCGTGCCGGGGCTAGTCCACGAACCAAGGGGGCGAGCCGAACAAAAATGTCACCAATTCCAAAATCCAAGTTCTGCGCGCGTTCACCGAAACGGGCGTAACTTCCAATCCATAAGGCCGGTTTGCCCAACGAAAGCTCTACCTGAAGCTAATTCAGAGGGCTACAGGAGTTACAGAGCAAAGCTCCGTAATTGATGTTTTCGGGACCAAAAGAGGTCATCTGATAGGAGTTTCGGGCCTGTTTATATTATTGTTGCGATTCGACCAAATCGCTCTATGTCTTCTAACGAAGTTCTCAGTACCTGAGCGCGATGCTCATTTAGATTTTCCATATGTGATAGCTTTGAATGAAAAGTGTGTCAATAAGCTGGTTATGGTACTAGTAACTCAAAATAAATACAAAGCTATGGTTGGCGGAACAACCCAAGTCTGTTGGGTTCAACATCGAAGTCTTGAGGTGCAACATCCATTTGAAAATCCAAGATTGCATTGTATGACTTTTGAAAACTCGTTTATGGGTATGAAATAGAAATATAACATAGTGCATCACATTTCAAAATATAGTAAATCGAATTATGACCATGGTCAAACACCCTTTGACCAACAAAACGACATGTGAAAATTTGAGTTAAAAAGGCTTTCTATGTTCCCAAATGTCATTAAGATTGAATTTCTTGGTTACTGAACAAAGACGAGATAGGTGGAACCTGTAAGTCCTATAGATCTATGAAAGAGCTTCGTTTTGAATGGTTATGGTTCTTGTAACTCAAAATGGACACAAAGGTATGGTTGGCGCATCAACCCACGTCTTCTGGGTGCAACATCGAAGTCCTGAGGTGCAACATCCGTTTGAAAATCCAAGATTGCCATGTATGACTTTTGAAAACTCATTTAGGGGGATGAAATAGAAATATAACACGGTGAATCATATTCCAGAATATAGTAAATCGGCCGGGGCTAGTCCACGAACCAAGGGGGCAAGCCGAACGAAATGTCACCAATTCCAAAATCCAAGTTCTATGCGCGTTCACGGAAACGGGCGTAACTTCCAATCCGTAAGGCCGTTTTGCCCAAGCGAAAGCTCTACCTGAAGCTAATTCAGAGGGCAACAGGAGTTACGGAGAAAAGCTCCGTAATTGATGTTTTCGGGACCAAAAGAGGTAATCTGATAGGAGTTCCGGGCCTGTTTATATTGATGTTGCGATTCGACCAAATCGCTCTATGTCTTCTAACGAAATTCTCAGTACCTGAGCGCGATGCTCATTTAGATTTTCCATATGTGATAGCTTTGACCGAAAAGTGTGTCAATAAGCTGGTTATGGTACTAGTAACTCAAAATAAATACAAAGCTATGGTTGGCGGAACAACCCAAGTCTGTTGGGTGCAACATCGAAGTCTTGAGTTGCAACATCCATTTGAAAATCCAAGATTGCATTGTATGACTTTTGAAAACTCCTTTATCGGTATGAATTAGAAATATAACATGGTGCATCACATTTCAAAATATAGTAAATCGAATTATGACCACGGTCAAACACCCTTTGACCAACAAAACGACATGTTAAAAATTGAGCTAAAAAACCTTTCGATGTTCCCAAATGTCATTAAGATTGAATTTCTTGGTGACTGAACAAAGATGAGATGGGTGGAACCTCTTAGTCCTATAGATCTATGAAAGGGCTTCGTTTTGAATGGTTATGGTTCTTGTAACTCAAAATGGACACAAAGTTACGGTGGGCGGAACAACCCACGTCTCCTGGGTGCATCATCGAAGTCCTAAGGTGCAACATCCGTTTGAAAATCCAAGATTGCCCTGTATGACTTTTGAAAACTCGTTTATGGGGATGAAATAGAAAAATAACATGATGCATCATATTCCAAAATATAGTAAATCGAGCGGGGGGTAGTCCACGATCCAAGGGGGCGAGCCGAACAGAAATGTCACCAATTCCAAAATCCATGTTCTGCGCACGTTCACGGAAACGGGCTTAACTTCCAATCCGTAAGTCCGTTTCATCCATACGAAAGCTCTACCTGAAGCAAATTCAGAGGGCTACAGGAGTTATGGAGCAAAGCTCCATAACTGATGTTTTCAGGACCAAAAAACGTCATCCGATAGGAGTTTCGGGCCTGTTTTTGTTGACGTTGCGATTCGACCAAATCGCTCTATATCTTCTGACGAAGTTCTCAGTACCTGAGCGTATTGCTTAATTAGATTTTCCGTATGTGACAGCTTTGACCTAAATGTGTGTCAACAGGCCGGTTATGGTTCTAGTAACCCAAAATAAATACAAAGTTATGGTTGGCGGAACATCCCACGTCTGTTGGGTGCTACATCAAAGTCTTGAGGTGCAACATCCGCTTGAAAATCTAAGATTGCACTGTATGACTTTTGAAAACTCGTTTATGGGTATGAAATAGAAATATAACATGGTGCATCACATTTCAAAATGTAGTAAATCGAATTATGACCATGGTCAAACAACCTTTGACCAACAAAACGACATGTGAAAATTTGAATTAAAAAGGCTTTCTATGTTCCCTAATGTCATTAAGATTGAATTTCTTTGTTACTGAACAAAGACGAGATAGGTGGAACCTGTAAGTCCTATAGATCTATGAAAGAGCTTCGTTTTGAATGGTTATGGTTCTTGTAACTCAAAATGGACACAAAGGTATGGTTGGTGGATCAACCCACGTCTTCTGGGTGCAACATCGAAGTCCTGAGGTGCAACATCCGTTTGAAAATCCAAGATTGCCCTGTACGACTTTTGAAAACTCGTTTATGGGGATGAAATAGAAATATATCACGGTGAATCATATTGCAAAATATAGTAATTCGTGCCGGGGCTAGTCCACGAACCAAGGGGGCGAGCCGAACAAAAATGTCACCAATTCCAAAATCCAAGTTCTGCGCGCGTTCACCGAAACGGGCGTAACTTCCAATCCATAAGGCCGGTTTGCCCAACGAAAGCTCTACCTGAAGCTAATTCAGAGGGCTACAGGAGTTACAGAGCAAAGCTCCGTAATTGATGTTTTCGGGACCAAAAGAGGTCATCTGATAGGAGTTTCGGGCCTGTTTATATTATTGTTGCGATTCGACCAAATCGCTCTATGTCTTCTAACGAAGTTCTCAGTACCTGAGCGCGATGCTCATTTAGATTTTCCATATGTGATAGCTTTGAATGAAAAGTGTGTCAATAAGCTGGTTATGGTACTAGTAACTCAAAATAAATACAAAGCTATGGTTGGCGGAACAACCCAAGTCTGTTGGGTTCAACATCGAAGTCTTGAGGTGCAACATCCATTTGAAAATCCAAGATTGCATTGTATGACTTTTGAAAACTCGTTTATGGGTATGAAATAGAAATATAACATAGTGCATCACATTTCAAAATATAGTAAATCGAATTATGACCATGGTCAAACACCCTTTGACCAACAAAACGACATGTGAAAATTTGAGTTAAAAAGGCTTTCTATGTTCCCAAATGTCATTAAGATTGAATTTCTTGGTTACTGAACAAAGACGAGATAGGTGGAACCTGTAAGTCCTATAGATCTATGAAAGAGCTTCGTTTTGAATGGTTATGGTTCTTGTAACTCAAAATGGACACAAAGGTATGGTTGGCGCATCAACCCACGTCTTCTGGGTGCAACATCGAAGTCCTGAGGTGCAACATCCGTTTGAAAATCCAAGATTGCCATGTATGACTTTTGAAAACTCATTTATGGGGATGAAATAGAAATATAACACGGTGAATCATATTCCAGAATATAGTAAATCGGCCGGGGCTAGTCCACGAACCAAGGGGGCAAGCCGAACGAAATGTCACCAATTCCAAAATCCAAGTTCTATGCGCGTTCACGGAAACGGGCGTAACTTCCAATCCGTAAGGCCGTTTTGCCCAAGCGAAAGCTCTACCTGAAGCTAATTCAGAGGGCAACAGGAGTTACGGAGAAAAGCTCCGTAATTGATGTTTTCGGGACCAAAAGAGGTAATCTGATAGGAGTTCCGGGCCTGTTTATATTGATGTTGCGATTCGACCAAATCGCTCTATGTCTTCTAACGAAATTCTCAGTACCTGAGCGCGATGCTCATTTAGATTTTCCATATGTGATAGCTTTGACCGAAAAGTGTGTCAATAAGCTGGTTATGGTACTAGTAACTCAAAATAAATACAAAGCTATGGTTGGCGGAACAACCCAATTCTGTTGGGTGCAACATCGAAGTCTTGAGGTGCAACATCCGTTTGAAAATCCAAGATTGCATTGTATGACTTTTGAAAACTCCTTTATCGGTATGAATTAGAAATATAACATGGTGCATCACATTTCAAAATATAGTAAATCGAATTATGACCACGGTCAAACACCCTTTGACCAACAAAACGACATGTTAAAAATTGAGCTAAAAAACCTTTCGATGTTCCCAAATGTCATTAAGATTGAATTTCTTGGTGACTGAACAAAGATGAGATGGGTGGAACCTCTTAGTCCTATAGATCTATGAAAGGGCTTCGTTTTGAATGGTTATGGTTCTTGTAACTCAAAATGGACACAAAGTTACGGTGGGCGGAACAACCCACGTCTCCTGGGTGCATCATCGAAGTCCTAAGGTGCAACATCCGTTTGAAAATCCAAGATTGCCCTGTATGACTTTTGAAAACTCGTTTATGGGGATGAAATAGAAAAATAACATGATGCATCATATTCCAAAATATAGTAAATCGAGCGGGGGGTAGTCCACGATCCAAGGGGGCGAGCCGAACAGAAATGTCACCAATTCCAAAATCCATGTTCTGCGCACGTTCACGGAAACGGGCTTAACTTCCAATCCGTAAGTCCGTTTCATCCATACGAAAGCTCTACCTGAAGCAAATTCAGAGGGCTACAGGAGTTATGGAGCAAAGCTCCATAACTGATGTTTTCGGGAACAAAAAACGTCATCCGATAGGAGTTTCGGGCCTGTTTTTGTTGACGTTGCGATTCGACCAAATCGCTCTATATCTTCTGACGAAGTTCTCAGTACCTGAGCGTATTGCTTAATTAGATTTTCCGTATGTGACAGCTTTGACCTAAATGTGTGTCAACAGGCCGGTTATGGTTCTAGTAACCCAAAATAAATACAAAGTTATGGTTGGCGGAACATCCCACGTCTGTTGGGTGCTACATCAAAGTCTTGAGGTGCAACATCCGCTTAAAAATCTAAGATTGCACTGTATGACTTTTGAAAACTCGTTTATGGGTATGAAATAGAAATATAACATGGTGCATCACATTTCAAAATGTAGTAAATCGAATTATGACCATGGTCAAACAACCTTTGACCAACCAAACGACATGTGAAAATTTGAATTAAAAAGGCTTTCTATGTTCCCAAATGTCATTAAGATTGAATTTCTTTGTTACTGAACAAAGACGAGATAGGTGGAACCTGTAAGTCCTATAGATCTATGAAAGAGCTTCGTTTTGAATGGTTATGGTTCTTGTAACTCAAAATGGACACAAAGGTATGGTTGGTGGATCAACCCACGTCTTCTGGGTGCAACATCGAAGTCCTGAGGTGCAACATCCGTTTGAAAATCCAAGATTGCCCTGTATGACTTTTGAAAACTCGATTATGGGGATGAAATAGAAATATAACACGGTGAATCATATTCCAAAATATAGTAAATCGGCCGGGGCTAGTCCACGAACCAAGGGGGCAAGCCGAACAAAATGTCACCAATTCCAAAATCCAAGTTCTATGCGTGTTCACGGAAACGGGCGTAACTTCCAATCCGTAAGGCCGTTTTGCCCAAGCGAAAGCTCTACCAGAAGCTAATTCAGAGCGCTACAGGAGTTATGGAGCAAAGCTCCATAATTGATGTTTTCGGGACCAAAAAAGGTCATCCGATAGGAGTTTCGGGCCTGTTTTTGTTGACGTTGCGATTCGACCAAATCGCTCTATATCTTCTGACGAAGTTCTCAGTATCCGAGCGTATTGCTTAATTAGATTTTCCGTATGTGACAGCTTTGACCTAAAAGTGTGTCAACAGGCCGGTTATGGTTCTAGTAACCCAAAATAAATAAAAAGTTATGGTTGGCGGAACATCCCACGTCTGTTGGGTGCAACATCGAAGTCCTGAGGTGCAACATCCGCTTGAAAATCCAAGATTGCACTGTATGACTTTTGAAAACTCGTTTATGGGTATGAAATAGGAATATAACATGGTGCATCACATTTCAAAATGTAGTAAATCGAATTATGACCATGGTCAAACAACCTTTGACCAACAAAACGACATGTGAAAATTTGAGTTAAAAAGGCTTTCTATGTTCCCAAATGTCATTAAGATTGAATTTCTTGGTTACTGAACAAAGACGAGATAGGTGGAACCTGTAAGTCCTATAGATCTATGAAAGAGCTTCGTTTTGAATGGTTATAGTTCTTGTAACTCAAAATGGACACAAAGTTATGGTTGGCGGAACAACCCACGTCTTCTGGGTGCAACATCCGTTTGAAAATCCAAGATTGCCCTGTATGACATTTGAAAACTCGTTTTGGGGATGAAATAGAAATATATCACGGTGAATCATATTCCAAAATATAGTAAATCGTGCCGGGGCTAGTCCACGAACCAAGGGGGCGAGCCGAACAAAAATGTCACCAATTCCAAAATCCAAGTTCTGCGCGCGTTCACCGAAACGGGCGTAACTTCCAATCCGTAAGGCCGTTTTGCACAACGAAAGCTCTACCTGAAGCTAATTCAGAGGGCTACAGGAGTTACATAGCAAAGCTCCGTAATTGATGTTTTCGGGACCAAAAGAGGTCATCTGATAGGAGTTTCGGGCCTGTTTATATTGATGTTGCGATTCGACCAAATCGCTCTATGTCTTCTAACGAAGTTCTCAGTACCTGAGTGCGATGCTCATTTAGATTTTCCATATGTGATAGCTTTGAATGAAAAGTGTGTCAATAAGCTGGTTATGGTACTAGTAACTCAAAATAAATACAAAGTTATGGTTGGCGGAACAACCCAAGTCCGTTGGGTTCAACATCGAAGTCTTGAGGTGCAACATCCATTTGAAAATCCAAGATTGCATTGTATGACTTTTGAAAACTCGTTTATGGGTATGAAATAGAAATATAACATAGTGCATCACATTTCAAAATATAGTAAATCGAATTATGACCATGGTCAAACACCCTTTGACCAACAAAACGACATGTGAAAATTTGAGTTAAAAAGGCTTTCTATGTTCCCAAATGTCATTAAGATTGAATTTCTTGGTTACTGAACAAAGACGAGATAGGTGGAACCTGTAAGTCCTATAGATCTATGAAAGAGCTTCGTTTTGAATGGTTATGGTTCTTGTAACTCAAAATGGACACAAAGGTATGGTTGGCGGATCAACCCACGTCTTCTGGGTGCAACATCGAAGTCCTGAGGTGCAACATCCGTTTGAAAATCCAAGATTGCCCTGTATGACTTTTGAAAACTCGATTATGGGGATGAAATAGAAATATAACACGGTGAATCATATTCCAAAATATAGTAAATCGGCCGGGGCTAGTCCACGAACCAAGGGGGCAAGCCGAACAAAATGTCACCAATTCCAAAATCCAAGTTCTATGCGCGTTCACGGAAACGGGCGTAACTTCCAATCCGTAAGGCCGTTTTGCCCAAGCGAAAGCTCTACCAGAAGCTAATTCAGAGGGCTACAGGAGTTATGGAGCAAAGCTCCATAATTGATGTTTTCGGGACCAAAAAAGGTCATCCGATAGGAGTTTCGGGCATGTTTTTGTTGACGTTGCGATTCGACCAAATCGCTCTATATCTTCTGACGAAGTTCTCAGTATCTGGGCGTATTGCTTAATTAGATTTTCCGAATGTGACAGCTTTGACCTAAAAGTGTGTCAACAGGCCGGTTATGGTTCTAGTAGCCCAAAATAAATAAAAAGTTATGGTTGGCGGAACATCCCACGTCTGTTGGGTGCAACATCGAAGTCTTGAGCTGCAACATCCGCTTGAAAATTCAAGATTGCACTGTATGACTTTCTAAAACTCGTTTATGGGTATGAAATAGAAATATAACATGGTGCATCACATTTCAAAATGTAGTAAATCGAATTATGACCATGGTCAAACAACCTTTGACCAACAAAACGACATGTGAAAATATGAATTAAAAAGGCTTTCTATGTTCCCAAATGTCATTAAGAATGAATTTCTTGGTTACTGAACAAAGACGAGATAGGTGGAACCTGTAAGTCCTATAGATCTATGAAAGAGCTTCGTTTTGAATGGTTATAGTTCTTGTAACTCAAAATGGACACAAAGTTATGGTTGGCGGAACAACCCACGTCTTCTGGTTGCAACATCGAAGTCCTGAGGTGCAACATCCGTTTGAAAATCCAAGATTGCCCTGTATGACTTTTGAAAACTCGTTTATGGGGATGAAATAGAAATATATCATTGTGAATCATATTCCAAAATATAGTAAATCGTGTCGGGGCTAGTCTACGAACCAAGGGGGCGAGCCGAACAAAAATGTCACCAATTCCAAAATCCAAGTTCTGCGCTTGTTCACCGAAACGGGCGTAACTTCCAATCCGTAAGGCCGTTTTGCCCAAGCGAAAGCTCTACCTGAAGCTAATTCTGAGGGCTACATGAGTTACAGAGAAAATCTCCGCAATTGATGTTTTCGGGACCAAAAGAGGTCATCTGATACGAGTTTCGGGCCTGTTTATATTGATGTTGCGATTCAACCAAATCGCTCTATGTCTTCTAACGAAGTTCTCAGTACCTGAGCGCGATGCTCATTTAGATTTTCCATATGTGATAGCTTTGAATGAAAAGTGTGTCAATAAGCTGGTTATGGTACTATTAACTCAAAATAAATACAAAGTTATGGTTGGCGGAACAACCCAAGTATGTTGGGTTCAACATCGAAGTCTTGAGGTGCAACATCCATTTGAAAATCCAAGATTGCATTGTATGACTTTTGAAAACTCGTTTATGGGTATGAAATAGACATATAACATAGTGCATCACATTTCAAAATATAGTAAATCGAATTATGACCATGGTCAAACACCCTTTGACCAACAAAACGACATGTGAAAATTTGAGTTAAAAAGTCTTTCTATGTTCCCAAATGTCATTAAGATTGAATTTCTTGGTTACTGAACAAAGACAAGATAGGTGGAACCTGTAAGTCCTATAGATCTATGAAAGAGCTTCGTTTTGAATGGTTATGGTTCTTGTAACTCAAAATGGACACAAAGGTATGGTTGGCGGATCAACCCACGTCTTCTGGGTGCAACATCGAAGTCCTGAGGTGCAACATCCGTTTCAAAATCCAAGATTGCCCTGTATGACTTTTGAAAACTCGATTATGGGGATGAAATAGAAATATAACACGGTGAATCATATTCCAAAATATAGTAAATCGGCCGGGGCTAGTCCACGAACCAAGGGGGCAAGCCGAACAAAATGTCACCAATTCCAAAATCCAAGTTCTATGCGCATTCACGGAAACGGGCGTAACTTCCAATCCGTAAGGCCGTTTTGCCCAAGCGAAAGCTCTACCAGAAGCTAATTCAGAGGGCTACAGGAGTTATGGAGCAAAGCTCCATAATTGATGTTTTCGGGACCAAAAAAGGTCATCCGATAGGAGTTTCGTGCCTATTTTTGTTGACGTTGCGATTCGACCAAATCGCTCTATATCTTCTGACGAAGTTCTCAGTATCTGGGCGTATTGCTTAATTAGATTTTCCGTATGTGACAGCTTTGACCTAAAAGTGTGTCAACAGGCCGGTTATGGTTCTGGTAGCCCAAAATAAATAAAAAGTTATGGTTGGCGGAACATCCCACGTCTGTTGGGTGCAACATCGAAGTCTTGAGCTGCAACATCCGCTTGAAAATTCAAGATTGCACTGTATGACTTTCTAAAACTCGTTTATGGGTATGAAATAGAAATATAACATGGTGCATCACATTTCAAAATGTAGTAAATCGAATTATGACCATGGTTAAACAACCTTTGACCAACAAAACGACATGTGAAAATTTGAATTAAAAAGGCTTTCTATGTTCCCAAATGTCATTAAGATTGAATTTCTTGGTTACTGAACAAAGACGAGATAGGTGGAACCCGTAAGTCCTATAGATCTATGAAAGAGCTTCGTTTTGAATGGTTATAGTTCTTGTAACTCAAAATGGACACAAAGTTATGGTTGGCGGAACAACCCACGTCTTCTGGGTGCAACATCGAAGTCCTGAGGTGCAACATCCGTTTGAAAATCCAAGATTGCCCTGTATGACTTTTGAAAACTCGTTTATGGGGGTGAAATAGAAATATATCATGGTGAATCATATTCCAAAATATAGTAAATCGTGCCGGGGCTAGTCCACGAACCAAGGGGGCGAGCCGAACAAAAATGTCACCAATTCCAAAATCCAAGTTCTGCGCTTGTTCACCGAAACGGGCGTAACTTCCAATCCGTAAGGCCGTTTTGCCCAAGAGAAAGCTCTACCTGAAGCTAATTCTGAGGGCTACAGGAGTTACAGAGAAAATCTCCGCAATTGATGTTTTCGGGACCAAAAGAGGTCATCTGATACGAGTTTCGGGCCTGTTTATATTGATGTTGCGATTCGACCAAATCGCTCTATGTCTTCTAACGAAGTTCTCAGTACCTGAGCGCGATGCTCATTTAGATTTTCCATATGTGATAGCTTTGAATGAAAAGTGTGTCAATAAGCTGGGTATGGTACTAGTTACTCAAAATAAATACAAAGTTATGGTTGGCGGAACAACCCAAGTCTGTTGGGTTCAACATCGAAGTCTTGAGGTGCAACATCCATTTGAAAATCCAAGATTGCATTGTATGACTTTTGAAAACTCGTTTATGGGTATGAAATAGAAATATAACATAGTGCATCACATTTCAAAATATAGTAAATCGAATTATGACCATGGTCAAACACCCTTTGACCAACAATACGACATGTGAAAATTTGAGTTAAAAAGGCTTTCTATGTTCCCAAATGTCATTAAGATTGAATTTCTTGGTTACTGAACAAAGACGAGATAGGTGGAACCTGTAAGTCCTATAGATCTATGAAAGAGCTTCGTTTTGAATAGTTATGGTTCTTGTAACTCAAAATGGACACAAAGGTATGGTTGGCGGATCAACCCACGTCTTCTGGGTGCAACATCGAAGTCCTGAAGTGCAACATCCGTTTGAAAATCCAAGATTGCCCTGTATGACTTTTGAAAACTCGATTATGGGGATGAAATAGAACTATAACACGGTGAATCATATTCCAAAATATAGTAAATCGGCCGGGGCTAGTCCACGAACCAAGGGGGCAAGCCGAACAAAATGTCACCAATTCCAAAATCCAAGTTCTATGCGCGTTCACGGAAACGGGCGTAACTTCCAATCCGTAAGGCCGTTTTGCCCAAGCGAAAGCTCTACCAGAAGCTAATTCAGAGGGCAACAGGATTTATGGAGCATAGTTCCATAATTGATGTTTTCGGGAGCAAAAAAGGTCATCCGATAGGAGTTTCGGGCATGTTTTTGTTGACGTTGCGATTCGACCAAATCGCTCTATATCTTCTGACGAAGTTCTCAGTATCTGAGCGTATTGCTTAATTAGATTTTCCGTATGTGACAGCTTTGACATAAAAGTGTGTCAACAGGCCGGTTATGGTTCTAGTAACCCAAAATAAATAAAAAGTTATGGTTGGCGGAACATCCCACGTCTATTGGGTGCAACATCGAAGTCTTGAGGTGCAACATCCGCTTGAAAATCCAAGATTGCACTGTATGACTTTTGAAAACTCGTTTATGGGTATGAAATAGAAATATAACATGGTGCATCACATTTCAAAATGTAGTAAATCGAGTTATGACCATGGTCAAACAACCTTTGACCAACAAAACGACATGTGAAAATTTGAATTAAAAAGGCTTTCTATGTTCCCAAATGTCATTAAGATTGAATTTCTTGGTTATTGAACAAAGACGAGATAGGTGGAACCTGTAAGTCCTATAGATCTATGAAAGAGCTTCGTTTTGAATGGTTATAGTTCTTGTAACTCAAAATGGACACAAAGTTAGGGTTGGCGGAACAACCCACGTCTTCTGGGTGCAACATCGAAGTCCTGAGGTGCAACATCCGTTTGAAAATCCAAGATTGCCCTTTATGACTTTTGAAAACTCGTTTATGGGGATGAAATAGAAATATATCACGGTGAATCATATTCCAAAATATAGTAAATCGTGCCGGGGCTAGTCCACGAACCAAGGGGGCGAGCCGAACAAAAATGTCACCAATTCCAAAATCCAAGTTCTGCGCGCGTTCACCGAAACGGGCGTAACTTCCAATCCGTAAGGCCGTTTTGCCCAACGAAAGCTCTACCTGAAGCTAATTCAGAGGGCTACAGGAGTTACCGAGAAAAGCTCCGTAATTGATGTTTTCGGGACCAAAAGAGGTCATCTGATAGGAGTTTCGGGCCTGTTTATATTGATGTTGCGATTCGACCAAATCGCTCTATGTCTTCTAACGAAGTTCTCAGTACCTGAGCGCGATGCTCATTTAGATTTTCCATATGTGATAGCTTTGAATGAAAAGTGTGTCAATAAGCTGGTTATGGTACTAGTAACTCAAAATAAATAAAAAGTTATGGTTGGCTGAACAACCCAAGTCTGTTGGGTTCAACATCGAAGTCTTGAGGTGCAACATCCATTTGAAAATCCAAGATTGCATTGTATGACTTTTGAAAACTCGTTTATGGGTATGAAATAGAAATATAACATAGTGCATCACATTTCAAAATATAGTAAATCGAATTATGACCATGGTCAAACACCCTTTGACCAACAAAACGACATGTGAAAATTTGAGTTAAAAAGGCTTTCTATGTTCCCAAATGTCATTAAGATTGAATTTCTTGGTTACTAAACAAAGACGAGATAGGTGGAACCTGTAAGTCCTATAGATCTATGAAAGAGCTTTGTTTTGAATGGTTATGGTTCTTGTAACTCAAAATGGACACAAAGGTATGGTTGGCGGATCAACCTACGTCTTCTGGGTGCAACATCGAAGTCCTAAGGTGCAACATCCGTTTGAAAATCCAAGATTCCCTCTATGACTTTTGAAAACTCGATTATGGGGATGAAATAGAAATATAACATGGTGAATCATATTCCAAAATATAGTAAATCGGCCGGGGCTAGTCCACGAACCAAGGGGGCAAGCCGAACAAAATGTCACCAATTCCAAAATCCAAGTTCTATGCGCGTTCACGGAAACGGGCGTAACTTCCAATCCGTAAGGCCGTTTTGCCCAAGCGAAAGCTCTACCAGAAGCTAATTCAGAGGGCTACAGGAGTTATGGAGCAAAGCTCCATAATTGATGTTTTCGGGACCAAAAAAGGTCATCCGATAGGAGTTTCGGGCCTGTTTTTGTTGACGTTGCGATTCGACCAAATCGCTCTATATCTTCTGACGAAGTTCTCAGTATCTGGGCGTATTGCTTAATTAGATTTTCCGTATGTGACAACTTTGACCTAAAAGTGTGTCAACAGGCCGGTTATGGTTCTAGTAACCCCAAATAAATAAAAAGTTATGGTTGGCGGAACATCCCACGTCTGTTGGGTGCAACATCGAAGTCTTGAGGTGCAACATCCGCTTGAAAATCCAAGATTGCACTGTATGACTTTTGAAAACTCGTTTATGGGTATGAAATAGAAATATAACATGGTGCATCACATTTCAAAATGTAGTAAATCGAATTATGACCATGGTCAAACAACCTTTGACCAACAAAACGACATGTGAAAATTTGAATTAAAAAGGCTTTCTATGTTCCCAAATGTCATTAAGATTGAATTTCTTGGTTACTGAACAAAGACGAGATAGGTGGAACCTGTAAGTCCTATAGATCTATGAAAGAGCTTCGTTTTGAATGGTTATAGTTCTTGTAACTCAAAATGGACACAAAGTTATGGTTGGCGGAACAACCCACGTCTTCTGGGTGCAACATCGAAGTCCTGAGGTGCAACATCCGTTTGAAAATCCAAGATTGCCCTGTATGACTTTTGAAAACTCGTTTATGGGGATGAAATAGAAATATATCATGGTGAATCATATTCCAAAATATAGTAAATCGTGCCGGGGCTAGTCCACGAACCAAGGGGGCGAGCCGAACAAAAATGTCACCAATTCCAAAATCCAAGTTCTGCGCTTGTTCACCGAAACGGGCGTAACTTCCAATCCGTAAGGTCGTTTTGCCCAAGCGAAAGCTCTACCTGAAGCTAATTCTGAGGGCTACAGGAGTTACAGAGAAAATCTCCGCAATTGATGTTTTCGGGACCAAAAGAGGTCATCTGATACGAGTTTCGGGCCTGTTTATATTGATGTTGCGATTCGACCAAATCGCTCTATGTCTTCTAACGAAGTTCTCAGTACCTGAGCGCGATGCTCATTTAGATTTTCCATATGTGATAGCGTTGAATGAAAAG
Organism: Allium sativum; assembly: GCA_030737875.1. NCBI lineage: Eukaryota > Viridiplantae > Streptophyta > Magnoliopsida > Asparagales > Amaryllidaceae > Allium > Allium sativum. Next base: position 9,039 of record JASFAX010006970.1, on the reverse strand, counting down.
TGTGTCAATAAGCGGTTATGGTACTAGTAACTCAAAATAAATACAAAGCTATGGTTGGCGGAACAACCCAAGTCTTTTGGGTTCAACATCGAAGTCTTGAGGTGCAACATCCATTTGAAAATCCAAGATTGCATTGTATAACTTTTGAAAACTCGTTTATGGGTATGAAATAGAAATATAACATAGTGCATCACATTTCAAAATATAGTAAATCGAATTATGACCATGGTCAAACACCCTTTGACCAACAAAACGACATGTGAAAATTTGAGTTAAAAAGGCTTTCTATGTTCCCAAATGTCATTAAGATTGAATTTCTTGGTTACTGAACAAAGACGAGATAGGTGGAACCTGTAAGTCCTATAGATCTATGAAAGAGCTTTGTTTTGAATGGTTATGGTTCTTGTAACTCAAAATGGACACAAAGGTATGGTTGGCGGATCAACCTACGTCTTCTGGGTGCAACATCGAAGTCCTAAGGTGCAACATCCGTTTGAAAATCCAAGATTCCCTGTATGACTTTTGAAAACTCGATTATGGGGATGAAATAGAAATATAACATGGTGAATCATATTCCAAAATATAGTAAATCGGCCGGGGCTAGTCCACGAACCAAGGGGGCAAGCCGAACAAAATGTCACCAATTCCAAAATCCAAGTTCTATGCGCGTTCACGGAAACGGGCGTAACTTCCAATCCGTAAGGCCGTTTTGCCCAAGCGAAAGCTCTACCAGAAGCTAATTCAGAGGGCTACAGGAGTTATGGAGCAAAGCTCCATAATTGATGTTTTCGGGACCAAAAAAGGTCATCCGATAGGAGTTTCGGGCCTGTTTTTGTTGACGTTGCGATTCGACCAAATCGCTCTATATCTTCTGACGAAGTTCTCAGTATCTGGGCGTATTGCTTAATTAGATTTTCCGTATGTGACAGCTTTGACCTAAAAGTGTGTTAACAGGCCGGTTATGGTTCTAGTAACCCCAAATAAATAAAAAGTTATGGTTGGCGGAACATCCCACGTCTGTTGGGTGCAACATCGAAGTCTTGAGATGCAACATCCGCTTGAAAATCCAAGATTGCACTGTATGACTTTTGAAAACTCGTTTATGGGTATGAAATAGAAATATAACATGGTGCATCACATTTCAAAATGTAGTAAATCGAATTATGACCATGGTCAAACAACCTTTGACCAACAAAACGACATGTGAAAATTTGAATTAAAAAGGCTTTCTATGTTCCCAAATGTCATTAAGATTGAATTTCTTGGTTACTGAACAAAGACGAGATAGGTGGAACCTGTAAGTCCTATAGATCTATGAAAGAGCTTCGTTTTGAATGGTTATAGTTCTTGTAACTCAAAATGGACACAAAGTTATGGTTGGCGGAACAACCCACGTCTTCTGGGTGCAACATCGAAGTCCTGAGGTGCAACATCCATTTGAAAATCCAAGATTTCCCTGTATGACTTTTGAAAACTCGTTTATGGGGATGAAATAGAAATATATCATGGTGAATCATATTCCAAAATATAGTAAATCGTGCCGGGGCTAGTCCACGAACCAAGGGGGCGAGCCGAACAAAAATGTCACCAATTCCAAAATCCAAGTTCTGCGCGCGTTCACCGAAACGGGCGTAACTTCCAATCCGTAAGGCCGGTTTGCCCAACGAAAGCTCTACCTGAAGCTAATTCAGAGGGCTACAGGAGTTACAGAGCAAAGCTCCATAATTGATGTTTTCGGGACCAAAAGAGGTCATCTGATAGGAGTTTCGGGCTTGTTTATATTGATGTTGCGATTCGACCAAATCGCTCTATGTCTTCTAACGAAGTTCTCAGTACCTGAGCGCGATGCTCATTTAGATTTTCCATATGTGATAGCTTTGAATGAAAAGTGTGTCAATAAGCTGGTTATGGTACTAGTAACTCAAAATAAATACAAAGCTATGGTTGGCGGAACAACCCAAGTCTTTTGGGTTCAACATCGAAGTCTTGAGGTGCAACATCCATTTGAAAATCCAAGATTGCATTGTATGACTTTTGAAAACTCGTTTATGGGTATGAAATAGAAATATAACATAGTGCATCACATTTCAAAATATAGTAAATCGAATTATGACCATGGTCAAACACCCTTTGACCAACAAAACGACATGTGAAAATTTGAGTTAAAAAGGCTTTCTATGTTCCCAAATGTCATTAAGATTGAATTTCTTGGTTACTGAACAAAGACGAGATAGGTGGAACCTGTAAGTCCTATAGATCTATGAAAGAGCTTTGTTTTGAATGGTTATGGTTCTTGTAACTCAAAATGGACACAAAGGTATGGTTGGCGGATCAACCTACGTCTTCTGGGTGCAACATCGAAGTCCTAAGGTGCAACATCCGTTTGAAAATCCAAGATTCCCTGTATGACTTTTGAAAACTCGATTATGGGGATGAAATAGAAATATAACATGGTGAATCATATTCCAAAATATAGTAAATCGGCCGGGGCTAGTCCACGAACCAAGGGGGCAAGCCGAACAAAATGTCACCAATTCCAAAATCCAAGTTCTATGCGCGTTCACGGAAACGGGCGTAACTTCCAATCCGTAAGGCCGTTTTGCCCAAGCGAAAGCTCTACCAGAAGCTAATTCAGAGGGCTACAGGAGTTATGGAGCAAAGCTCCATAATTGATGTTTTCGGGACCAAAAAAGGTCATCCGATAGGAGTTTCGGGCCTGTTTTTGTTGACGTTGCGATTCGACCAAATCGCTCTATATCTTCTGACGAAGTTCTCAGTATCTGGGCGTATTGCTTAATTAGATTTTCCGTATGTGACAGCTTTGACCTAAAAGTGTGTCAACAGGCCGGTTATGGTTCTAGTAACCCCAAATAAATAAAAAGTTATGGTTGGCGGAACATCCCACGTCTGTTGGGTGCAACATCGAAGTCTTGAGGTGCAACATCCGCTTGAAAATCCAAGATTGCACTGTATGACTTTTGAAAACTCGTTTATGGGTATGAAATAGAAATATAACATGGTGCATCACATTTCAAAATGTAGTAAATCGAATTATGACCATGGTCAAACAACCTTTGACCAACAAAACGACATGTGAAAATTTGAATTAAAAAGGCTTTCTATGTTCCCAAATGTCATTAAGATTGAATTTCTTGGTTACTGAACAAAGACGAGATAGGTGGAACCTGTAAGTCCTATAGATCTATGAAAGAGCTTCGTTTTGAATGGTTATAGTTCTTGTAACTCAAAATGGACACAAAGTTATGGTTGGCGGAACAACCCACGTCTTCTGGGTGCAACATCGAAGTCCTGAGGTGCAACATCCATTTGAAAATCCAAGATTTCCCTGTATGACTTTTGAAAACTCGTTTATGGGGATGAAATAGAAATATATCATGGTGAATCATATTCCAAAATATAGTAAATCGTGCCGGGGCTAGTCCACGAACCAAGGGGTCGAGCCGAACAAAAATGTCACCAATTCCAAAATCCAAGTTCTGCGCGCGTTCACCGAAACGGGCGTAACTTCCAATCCGTAAGGCCGGTTTGCCCAACGAAAGCTCTACCTGAAGCTAATTCAGAGGGCTACAGGAGTTACAGAGCAAAGCTCCGTAATTGATGTTTTCGGGACCAAAAGAGGTCATCTGATAGGAGTTTCGGGCCTGTTTATATTGATGTTGCGATTCGACCAAATCGCTCTATGTCTTCTAACGAAGTTCTCAGTACCTGAGCGCGATGCTCATTTAGATTTTCCATATGTGATAGCTTTGAATGAAAAGTGTGTCAATAAGCTGGTTATGGTACTAGTAACTCAAAATAAATACAAAGCTATGGTTGGCGGAACAACCCAAGTCTTTTGGGTTCAACATCGAAGTCTTGAGGTGCAACATCCATTTGAAAATCCAAGATTGCATTGTATGACTTTTGAAAACTCGTTTATGGGTATGAAATAGAAATATAACATAGTGCATCAAATTTCAAAATATAGTAAATCGAATTATGACCATGGTCAAACACCCTTTGACCAACAAAACGACATGTGAAAATTGGAGTTAAAAAGGCTTTCTATGTTCCCAAATGTCATTAAGATTGAATTTCTTGGTTACTGAACAAAGACGAGATAGGTGGAACCTGTAAGTCCTATAGATCTATGAAAGAGCTTTGTTTTGAATGGTTATGGTTCTTGTAACTCAAAATGGACACAAAGGTATGGTTGGCGGATCAACCTACGTCTTCTGGGTGCAACATCGAAGTCCTAAGGTGCAACATCCGTTTGAAAATCCAAGATTCCCTGTATGACTTTTGAAAACTCGATTATGGGGATGAAATAGAAATATAACATGGTGAATCATATTCCAAAATATAGTAAATCGGCCGGGGCTAGTCCACGAACCAAGGGGGCAAGCCGAACAAAATGTCACCAATTCCAAAATCCAAGTTCTATGCGCGTTCACGGAAACGGGCGTAACTTCCAATCCGTAAGGCCGTTTTGCCCAAGCGAAAGCTCTACCAGAAGCTAATTCAGAGGGCTACAGGAGTTATGGAGCAAAGCTCCATAATTGATGTTTTCGGGACCAAAAAAGGTCATCCGATAGGAGTTTCGGGCCTGTTTTTGTTGACGTTGCGATTCGACCAAATCGCTCTATATCTTCTGACGAAGTTCTCAGTATCTGGGCGTATTGCTTAATTAGATTTTCCGTATGTGACAGCTTTGACCTAAAAGTGTGTCAACATGCCGGTTATGGTTCTAGTAACCCCAAATAAATAAAAAGTTATGGTTGGCGGAACATCCCACGTCTGTTGGGTGCAACATCGAAGTCTTGAGGTGCAACATCCGCTTGAAAATCCAAGATTGCACTGTATGACTTTTGAAAACTCGTTTATGGGTATGAAATAGAAATATAACATGGTGCATCACATTTCAAAATGTAGTAAATCGAATTATGACCATGGTCAAACAACCTTTGACCAACAAAACGACATGTGAAAATTTGAATTAAAAAGGCTTTCTATGTTCCCAAATGTCATTAAGATTGAATTTCTTGGTTACTGAACAAAGACGAGATAGGTGGAACCTGTAAGTCCTATAGATCTATGAAAGAGCTTCGTTTTGAATGGTTATAGTTCTTGTAACTCAAAATGGACACAAAGTTATGGTTGGCGGAACAACCCACGTCTTCTGGGTGCAACATCGAAGTCCTGAGGTGCAACATCCATTTGAAAATCCAAGATTTCCCTGTATGACTTTTGAAAACTCGTTTATGGGGATGAAATAGAAATATATCATGGTGAATCATATTCCAAAATATAGTAAATCATGCCGGGGCTAGTCCACGAACCAAGGGGGCGAGCCGAACAAAAATGTCACCAATTCCAAAATCCAAGTTCTGCGCGCGTTCACCGAAACGGGCGTAACTTCCAATCCGTAAGGCCGGTTTGCCCAACGAAAGCTCTACCTGAAGCTAATTCAGAGGGCTACAGGAGTTACAGAGCAAAGCTCCGTAATTGATGTTTTCGGGACCAAAAGAGGTCATCTGATAGGAGTTTCGGGCCTGTTTATATTGATGTTGCGATTCGACCAAATCGCTCTATGTCTTCTAACGAAGTTCTCAGTACCTGAGCGCGATGCTCGTTTAGATTTTCCATATGTGATAGCTTTGAATGAAAAGTGTGTCAATAAGCTGGTTATGGTACTAGTAACTCAAAATAAATACAAAGCTATGGTTGGCGGAACAACCCAAGTCTTTTGGGTTCAACATCGAAGTCTTGAGGTGCAACATCCATTTGAAAATCCAAGATTGCATTGTATGACTTTTGAAAACTCGTTTATGGGTATGAAATAGAAATATAACATAGTGCATCACATTTCAAAATATAGTAAATCGAATTATGACCATGGTCAAACACCCTTTGACCAACAAAACGACATGTGAAAATTGGAGTTAAAAAGGCTTTCTATGTTCCCAAATGTCATTAAGATTGAATTTCTTGGTTACTGAACAAAGACGAGATAGGTGGAACCTGTAAGTCCTATAGATCTATGAAAGAGCTTTGTTTTGAATGGTTATGGTTCTTGTAACTCAAAATGGACACAAAGGTATGGTTGGCGGATCAACCTACGTCTTCTGGGTGCAACATCGAAGTCCTAAGGTGCAACATCCGTTTGAAAATCCAAGATTCCCTGTATGACTTTTGAAAACTCGATTATGGGGATGAAATAGAAATATAACATGGTGAATCATATTCCAAAATATAGTAAATCGGCCGGGGCTAGTCCACGAACCAAGGGGGCAAGCCGAACAAAATGTCACCAATTCCAAAATCCAAGTTCTATGCGCGTTCACGGAAACGGGCGTAACTTCCAATCCGTAAGGCCGTTTTGCCCAAGCGAAAGCTCTACCAGAAGCTAATTCAGAGGGCTACAGGAGTTATGGAGCAAAGCTCCATAATTGATGTTTTCGGGACCAAAAAAGGTCATCCGATAGGAGTTTCGGGCCTGTTTTTGTTGACGTTGCGATTCGACCAAATCGCTCTATATCTTCTGACGAAGTTCTCAGTATCTGGGCGTATTGCTTAATTAGATTTTCCGTATGTGACAGCTTTGACCTAAAAGTGTGTCAACATGCCGGTTATGGTTCTAGTAACCCCAAATAAATAAAAAGTTATGGTTGGCGGAACATCCCACGTCTGTTGGGTGCAACATCGAAGTCTTGAGGTGCAACATCCGCTTGAAAATCCAAGATTGCACTGTATGACTTTTGAAAACTCGTTTATGGGTATGAAATAGAAATATAACATGGTGCATCACATTTCAAAATGTAGTAAATCGAATTATGACCATGGTCAAACAACCTTTGACCAACAAAACGACATGTGAAAATTTGAATTAAAAAGGCTTTCTATGTTCCCAAATGTCATTAAGATTGAATTTCTTGGTTACTGAACAAAGACGAGATAGGTGGAACCTGTAAGTCCTATAGATCTATGAAAGAGCTTCGTTTTGAATGGTTATAGTTCTTGTAACTCAAAATGGACACAAAGTTATGGTTGGCGGAACAACCCACGTCTTCTGGGTGCAACATCGAAGTCCTGAGGTGCAACATCCATTTGAAAATCCAAGATTTCCCTGTATGACTTTTGAAAACTCGTTTATGGGGATGAAATAGAAATATATCATGGTGAATCATATTCCAAAATATAGTAAATCATGCCGGGGCTAGTCCACGAACCAAGGGGGCGAGCCGAACAAAAATGTCACCAATTCCAAAATCCAAGTTCTGCGCGCGTTCACCGAAACGGGCGTAACTTCCAATCCGTAAGGCCGGTTTGCCCAACGAAAGCTCTACCTGAAGCTAATTCAGAGGGCTACAGGAGTTACAGAGCAAAGCTCCGTAATTGATGTTTTCGGGACCAAAAGAGGTCATCTGATAGGAGTTTCGGGCCTGTTTATATTGATGTTGCGATTCGACCAAATCGCTCTATGTCTTCTAACGAAGTTCTCAGTACCTGAGCGCGATGCTCGTTTAGATTTTCCATATGTGATAGCTTTGAATGAAAAGTGTGTCAATAAGCTGGTTATGGTACTAGTAACTCAAAATAAATACAAAGCTATGGTTGGCGGAACAACCCAAGTCTTTTGGGTTCAACATCGAAGTCTTGAGGTGCAACATCCATTTGAAAATCCAAGATTGCATTGTATGACTTTTGAAAACTCGTTTATGGGTATGAAATAGAAATATAACATAGTGCATCACATTTCAAAATATAGTAAATCGAATTATGACCATGGTCAAACACCCTTTGACCAACAAAACGACATGTGAAAATTGGAGTTAAAAAGGCTTTCTATGTTCCCAAATGTCATTAAGATTGAATTTCTTGGTTACTGAACAAAGACGAGATAGGTGGAACCTGTAAGTCCTATAGATCTATGAAAGAGCTTTGTTTTGAATGGTTATGGTTCTTGTAACTCAAAATGGACACAAAGGTATGGTTGGCGGATCAACCTACGTCTTCTGGGTGCAGCATCGAAGTCCTAAGGTGCAACATCCGTTTGAAAATCCAAGATTCCCTGTATGACTTTTGAAAACTCGATTATGGGGATGAAATAGAAATATAACATGGTGAATCATATTCCAAAATATAGTAAATCGGCCGGGGCTAGTCCACGAACCAAGGGGGCAAGCCGAACAAAATGTCACCAATTCCAAAATCCAAGTTCTATGCGCGTTCACGGAAACGGGCGTAACTTCCAATCCGTAAGGCCGTTTTGCCCAAGCGAAAGCTCTACCAGAAGCTAATTCAGAGGGCTACAGGAGTTATGGAGCAAAGCTCCATAATTGATGTTTTCGGGACCAAAAAAGGTCATCCGATAGGAGTTTCGGGCCTGTTTTTGTTGACGTTGCGATTCGACCAAATCGCTCTATATCTTCTGACGAAGTTCTCAGTATCTGGGCGTATTGCTTAATTAGATTTTCCGTATGTGACAGCTTTGACCTAAAAGTGTGTCAACATGCCGGTTATGGTTCTAGTAACCCCAAATAAATAAAAAGTTATGGTTGGCGGAACATCCCACGTCTGTTGGGTGCAACATCGAAGTCTTGAGGTGCAACATCCGCTTGAAAATCCAAGATTGCACTGTATGACTTTTGAAAACTCGTTTATGGGTATGAAATAGAAATATAACATGGTGCATCACATTTCAAAATGTAGTAAATCGAATTATGACCATGGTCAAACAACCTTTGACCAACAAAACGACATGTGAAAATTTGAATTAAAAAGGCTTTCTATGTTCCCAAATGTCATTAAGATTGAATTTCTTGGTTACTGAACAAAGACGAGATAGGTGGAACCTGTAAGTCCTATAGATCTATGAAAGAGCTTCGTTTTGAATGGTTATAGTTCTTGTAACTCAAAATGGACACAAAGTTATGGTTGGCGGAACAACCCACGTCTTCTGGGTGCAACATCGAAGTCCTGAGGTGCAACATCCATTTGAAAATCCAAGATTTCCCTGTATGACTTTTGAAAACTCGT
>JASFAX010006969.1:0-28782 GCA_030737875.1 Allium sativum | reverse complement strand
ATGTTTGAGTACGGGTTATCATCCCTAAACCGATGGTCAAACTGAGAGGGTTAACCAAATTTTGGAAGATCTTCTTAGAGCTTGTGTATTGGACTTCGGAGGATCATGAGAAGACCATCTACATCTTGTAGAGTTTGCATATAATAATAGCTACCAATCGAGCATTGGGATGAAACCATACGAGGCATTATAGGGAAGACAGTGTAATTCACCAGCATGTTGGTTAGACACTGGAGAAAAGCTGATGCTTGGGCCAGAAATGATAAGAGAGACCTCGGTTGTATCGAGATCGTTCTGCAACGAATGAGGGCAGCCTAAGACTATTAGAAGACTTATGCCGAAAAGCGTTGAAAGGATTTAGAGTTTGACGTAGGTGATATGGTTTTTGTGAAGATTTTGCCACTGAAGAATGTTGTTCGGTTCAGAAGTAAAGGAAAATTGGCACCAAGGTTCGTTGGACTGTTCCCAATAGTCGAGCGAATTGGAAAGCTCGCATAAAGATTGGATTTACCCAAGAAGATGTCGAGCGTGCACAATATTTTCCATATGTCGTTTCTACGGAAGTATGTGCATGATTCGAATGTGGTGGTATCTCCGGATCAGTACGAAGACCTAGAAGTCGAGATCGTAGTTACGAGACCTCGTAAGCCGCTCCACGTTATGGGGAATGACACGAAACAGCTTAGAAGGAAGACAGTTAAGCTAGTCAAGTTGCAATGGAGTGGGGATGATGACGATTGTACATGGGAAATAAAAGAGAGTATGAAAACAATTTATCCATAACTCTTCGCTGGTATGACCCATTAATATCGTGTCACCTTATACCATTGTAGCTTGTACTATTATTGTTAGAGATCCGCGTGCTAGGTTAGGGCTATGGATGCATCGCTTGATGGATGTCAGTTTGAATGGTAAATTGGCTGCTCATTGATGATAGCCATGCAGAATTGTTTCTGGTTTCTTGTGTTTGCTTGGGATTTCGAGGGTGAAATTCATAAAGGTGAGGAGAATGTAACAACCCTCTTTTTACGTATCGGAGGATCGTATAATATTTTTAATTGATTCCCTGAAGGTTGGATCATTCTCATATTTTGATAGGTTGTTTATGGGGATGTATGACATATACAAATTTTTTACCAATTTTATTTGCTACCATTTTGCACCTGTCGGTTTTGTACAAGGCGTAATTTTGACTGGGATCGAATCAGGTGCTGAGATCGATTTCATTGGAAGGGAAATGACGATATTTCCAATTCCGTAGAGTGGTCACATTATAGATTTGGTTCAGTGGTTTGGGAGAAATTGTTGTTTTAGTGCTACATAATTTCTAGACAAACTAATTTTTCATTAGTGGGCTAATTAGTGAGGCTCATTAAGGCTAAGGGATATTGGCTATAAATAAAGGGGTAGAGGCAAGGAGAATGGTTTAGTTTCTTCATTTCTCATCTGGTTGAGCTCGTAATCGTCCTTTCTTAATCAAATACATCTCTCCTCCATTAAAATCATAGATCTACATTAGAGGATTGAAGATCTACATCAAGGATGGCTAGATCAACATCAAGAGAGAGTAGATCACATCTAATTGTTGATTTGAAGATCGTTCTTTTGTGGATCATTGTTTTCAAGATAAATTGTGGATTTTGTGAGTGATAAGCATCTCTCATTACGGATTGAATCGAGTGTATGGGTTGTTAGATCTTATTTTCATCATTTCGAGTTGTTCTCAACTAGATCTACATCATGGTAAGTATATTTTCATTCGAATCACCATAGGGTCTGATCTAGCTACTTAAATCGGTATTTCATATGCTAAATCATGTGTTATATAAGTTGGATCCATTTGGTTATTTATTGATTTATCATGATTTGGTGAATTTCTTATGATTGAATGATGAATAACCGTTGTGTTAATGCTTGTTGATGATTGCTTTTTATTGTTTGTTGAAATTGAACGATTTGAACGAGTTTGGTGGATGGATCGCTCTACATTTGAATGGATCGTGTCTCGCGAAACAAAAAATGACATGGATTGGTTGTACACGTGGAAAGAGATAGATCGACCGAGTTTTGGTAATGGATCAACAACATTTCACGTTGGGTCGGTCATGCATTTTGGTGGTGGATCGGCTGCGAGGAAGTCGGGCCGGTGATAACATGGCATGGTTGGGTCGGGTCGGAGAAGAGGTGATCTGTTGGGTCATTTGTGGTTTGATTTGAATGGATCGGGGCACTTCTGGATTGCATGGGTGCTTACATCTTATGTAACGTACATGGGGTATGGTAATGGATTGGTCGAGGCATTCATGGCATGGGTCGGTGGGTTACTGCTATGGATCGGGCAAGTGTGAGTTCAACGGGTCAAGTCGGAGGTGAATGCCATGGATCAAAGGCTTTGCAATATGATGGATCAGTCGTATATGATGATGGGTCATTGAAGGTGGGTCAGTGTGCATTTATCGGTCGGCTTGTTTGAGTGGGGTTCGGGTCATTAACTACCTGAAGGGTCGACCGAGGAAGATTGGATCAGATTACCATTTTTATAGGTCGGGTCTACATGGATTAGGTCGAACAATTCATATGGGTTCGAGGAAGACCCATCAAGCTATTGACCAAAAGTGATGATTATTTTGGTTCGAGAATGGATGTGGTTTCGAGTTATATTTGGGTAGAATGTGTAGGATCAATATTAACCCTAGAGGGGGGGATAAATAGGGTTTAACAGTAATCAATACAATCGGTATGTAATAAAAAATTGCAGTAAAGGAAAAACACACATAGAGATACCCAGCTTCGGCAAGTTGTGCCTACTATTTCCTTTCTAAGATTTCTACTAGGAGTTACAAATAGATCCCACTTACAATTCTATGTAAACTTGCAACGCCTGCTCCTGTCGTAACCCTAAGCTCAAAATCCTAGACTGGCCTGTGTACCCTAGACCAGATTTTCCCAGACTACAGACCAATAATTTGAAAACCCTAGTTTTAATTAAAACTAGAAAAACAAGAATTGATGTTTGAAAAGAAATTAGAAACACAATACAAAAGAAAAAAATCACGCAAAAGTCCTTAAACAAAAAAAACCTTTGTATTCTTCACTTAAAATTAGGCCGTCCCCTTTTGTGTCTTTACTTAAATTCAGACCGTCCACTTTTGTTTCTCCAGAGAAATCCTGGCGGCAGCTAGGGCTTTCTCCAAATCGGCTAGGGCTTCTTCAAAATTGAATCTCCATGGCTTCGATGTCCCTTCAGTTAATCGATTCTTTTTTTAAGCTCAACGTTGAACTGTTCTCTGCTTTGATCGAACACTGTAAGTTCTCTGGTTAAGCTTTTAGGGTTCTGGTTATTTTCGAATGAGTTGTGTTGTTTGTCTATGATGAAATCGTGTGTATTTATAGGGGTTTTGAAACCGTAGTCCTCTGATTTCAAATAATGACTTGGCTGATTTTAGTTTCCCCTTTTGATTCTTGGCTATAAAGAATTGCTTGCATGATTTTCTTTGATTGAAATTGCGTTTTTGTCCCTCGATTGAATTGATGAAATATTTCCCAAACTGTGAACTTGATTTCCTCGGCATTGATTGAAAAAAGCAATTCTGGAAAATGTTTAATTTCTGTCTCTTGCTTGATAGATGCTCTGCAATGAATTATATGCAAAAAGAACTAGAAAGAATTCTTTGCCAATTATATATATATTTAAAACCATTTCTGGAAACACTGAAAAGATTCTATTTGATTTTGCTCCCTTTTAAACACTTCCCAAAACCGTAGCTTGATTTAAAAACATGCATGATTGTATTGCTCAATGAACTCAGATTGGCATTATATTCTGAACTTTGGCAAAAAAAAACTAAATTCGATTTTCATAATTAATGTTTTCCCAAAATATTCTCTTTGATTGCACCCATTTCTGGTTATTAAACTTGCCAAAAATATTGTTCACTGATTTGAAAACATGCTGAAATGTCAAATGAGATTTCTTGCCTTAAAAAAATAATGCTCAATTCTGTTTTGATGCACTTCATTGTTTTTATGGCTGAGTTGATCAGTTGCACCGAAATTACTTGTACATCCCTTATGATGTACATTTATGCTTTTGAAAAGCCTTTAGCTCCATCATTTCATTTTGCTGTTGAACTTGGATTCATCGCAATGCTGTTTTGAAATTCCTGTTATCATGCACATTGTTGTTGCCATCATTTGAAATTGAGCTGAACCTTATGTACTCATATACATGCATTTATATATGTTCACTGAGTTGTTCCTTTGTCTCACCATTACGCCATGTACACTTGAGTATATGTACACCATGCTATTCTGATTTGTTTGCACTTGCTCCATTTAAGTTGCTTGACCATTTTGAACTTGCTGTTAAAAAAAATGATCTTCCTTGAACATTTAAAGGTTTGGCCATATTCATTTTGGTCCATGTTGTGTATTCATGCATCACTACACTGGAATATACACTTGCCGTGTTGAACCATGCTGTGTTGAATGTATGTGAGGTGTGTGTTGATCATACTGAATGCTGCATCCACTTGTAGACTTGATAGGTGCTGAACCATGCTTTCATGACATTGTCTTTGTTGCACCACTTGCTCACATTTGTTGTTGTATTACCATTCTTGAGTACTGCCATATTTATCTGCCCTCATGTACATGTTTGACACTTGCATTTTGTTCCACTGCATTGATATGCCTGCTTGTATCACAATGCATTGCTTAGTTTGATCTCATCTCCATACTTGCTGCCTTGTATTGTGTTTGCTGCATTGTTGCACTTGAATGTTATCTTAAATATGTTGCATTGCTTTTGCTGATCTGAAATTTTGCATTTCCATTTCTCTTTTGATTTTTTGACCTGTCTTGTATATGTGACACTGTAATATACATCAGCAGACTGACTGCATGTGTTGGGGCTGGTCAGAATCAGCTGAGTTTGATGCTGGTTCCGATCAGCAAACCAGTATGGTTATGTCGAGGCTGATCAGGTCAGAAAGATGATGAGAAAAACACACAGAGAATCTGAGACAAATAAAAAAATTATAAAATAAAATTTTATTTGTTCACTGTCTATTTTTAGTTCTAGTCTACTGTGTGTATTTCATTTTTGTGACAGGTTTCAGGATGATACAGCAGGAGCAGAAACAGGATAAAGAGACAATAAGAGTACATAGAAAAAAAATCTTGAGTGAGAGAGAAAACTGTAGTGAGGTCCAAAAGTAGAAAATTAATGTGTGAATATTTGTATAGCTGTGAGTTCAAAAGATTTGTACTGCTTTTGGTAGTGAAATAAAAATATGTTTTTGAATAATAAACGCTTATGTGAATTTTCAATTTTTGTGTAGAAGCATTACTAGGCAAAAATATTTTTATTCCAGTATGATGTGAAGAACATAAAACAGTACAATTTTAAACACATTAATAAAATATGTTTGTTATCATCAAACAAAAAATCACAGGCTCAACAATCTCCCCCTTTTAATGATGACAAACATACTTAAGATTTTGAATACAGCAGAATGTGTTTGAATATGAACTCCCCCTATATATCTGCTCCCCCTATAACACAGCTCCCCCTACAACTGTAAACAGGCATAAATAAAGATTTGAAAAAAAATAGAAAATAATTAAACAATTAGCATTAATGGAAAAATAAAATCTATAGATGCTTGTATATAAATCAAAATCTTTACTCCTTTTCTCCCTTTGTAATCATCAAAAGATGAACAGGTCTAGACATTTGCAAAGGATATGGACTATAGTAAGAAATCAAGTCACTTGACAGAATCAGAGACCACAAACCCCAACCAATCAAGCAAAAAATTATAATAATCTGTAAGATAGGAATACATTTCACAATTGAGAAGATGGAATGGAAAGTTAGTTAATATATACCAGGGAGGATTTTATTTTATCTATATACACAAAATATATGTATATATATACATACATATATTTTATAATATATATATATATATATATATATTTCAAGAGCACACTAACCATGCATAACCAGAGCTTGGATTTTTAAATAGGATTAGTTGCAGCATGAAATTAAATAAGTAAACTCATAACCATGCATGACCAGAGCTTGGATTTTTAAATGAGGTCAGAGAAATACTTATTATATATATATATACATACAAACATACAAAATCCCCTTAATATATAAAAACAATAATGGATGATAGAAGGGTGATAGAGATAGTCATAGAGATGGATGTGAAAAGACTTCCTAAATTACTCATATTATAAAATATATTCAATCAAATCAGGGTTATAGAGAAGCTTTCATCCATCTCATATTATGAAATCTAACATAGTCACAATTTTATTATAAATGTCCAAAATAAACTGTTCTTTTCTTGATGATTTGAAGATTGGATTAATTTGTCAGAAAATGAAATCAATAACAGAACATCTTAAGAAATTTTTTACCCAAAAATGCAGAGAGATTAATTAATTTCTATAATCCCCAAATCCAATCGTAATCTGCAACATCTATCTCCAAGAAGGGGTTTAGTAAAAATATCCGCAAGTTAAGATTCAGTTGGAATAAATTCAATACAAATGTCCTCACTAGCAATATGATATCTAAAGAAATGGTGTCTCACATCAATGTGTTTTGTGCATGAATGATGTACACGGTTATTTGATAGATCTATTGCACTCTTACTGTCACATTTCAAAGGAATTTGTTTACAGAATATCCCAAAGTCAGATAGAGTTTGCATCATCCATAAAATATGTGCACAACAACTTCCTAATACAATATACTCAACTTCAGTGGTGGATAATGCAACACAATTTTGTTTACGACTTGACTAAGAAACAAGAGAATGTCCTAGCATGAAACAAGTTCCACTAGTGCTCTTCCTATCAGAGTGAGCCAGCATAATCAGCAACAGTAAAACCAACTAAATCGAAATTGTCACAAGATGGATACCACAAGCCAAGTTTTGGTGTGTGCAACAAATACCTCAAAATTCGTTTTGTGGCTTTTAAATGAGATTCTTTTGGATTAGATTGAAAACGAGCACATAAACAGACAAAAAACATAATATCGGGTCAAGAAGCAGAGAGATAGAGAAGTGAACCGATTATACCGCGATATTTTTTCTGATCAACAACAATACCTTTTTCATCTTTGTCAAGTTTAGTTGTTGGGCTCATTGGTGTTCTCATTGGTTTTGCATTTTCAACTCCAAATTTCTTCAACAATTCCATCACATACTATGTCTGAGAAATGAAGATTCCTTTGTCGCTCTGTTTGATTTGAAATCCAAGAAAGTACTTTAGCTCTCCAACTAAGCTCATTTCAAATTTGTCCTGCATAACTTTTTCAAATTTCTCACACAAAATATCATTAGTAGCACCATAAATGATATCATCAACATAAATCTGAACAATCAAGAAATCATTACCATCATGTAATAGAAACAGGGTAGTGTCAGCACATCCCTTTTTAAAACCATTTTCCAAAAGATATGAACAGAGACAGTCATACCAAGCTTGAGGAGCTTGCTTAAGACCGTATAATGCTTTTTCTAGTTTGTACACATGATTTGGAAATTCATGACTCTCAAAACCAGGGGGTTGTTCAACAAAAACTTCTTCTTTCAGCACGCCATTCAAAAAGGCACTCTTAACATCCATTTGCTTAAATTTAAAACATGCAAAACTTAGCAAGATTCTAATCGCTTCTAACCTAGCAACTGAAGCAAATGTTTCATCAAAATCAATGCTTTCAATTTGATCGTATCCCTTATCGACCAACCTAGCTTTGTTTCTAATTACATTTCCAGATTCGTCAAGTTTATTTTTAAACACCCATTTTGTTCCAACAACTGGATAGTCTTTTGGCCTAGGCACCAAATTTCAGACTTTATTTCTCTCAAACTGGCTAAGTTCCTATTGCATAGCTAAAATCCAAGATTCATCATTAAGAGCAATATCATACGAACTTGGTTCAATTTTAGAAATTAAAGCACTGTGAATACAGAAAGCATAGACATTTTTATTGAGAGAGGAACGGGTGCGAGCGCCAGCTGTTGGACTTCCAATAACCAAATCTGGAGGATGGTTGGGTTTGAATTTCAACCCCTCAGATTCAGCTGTTGCTTCTGTGACTTCTTTGTTGTTTGCCTCAACTTCATTGCTTTCTTTTTCGTCTTCTTGCACACCACCTTCATCTTTATTATTTTCATAGGCTATCTCCAAGTCCGATTCATTGAACTTCACATTAATGGTCTCCACAATTGTTCTTGATTGCTTATTGAAGATTCTGTAAGCTTTGCTCCTTGAAGAATAGCCCATGAAAATCCCATCAACTGTTTTTGGTTCAAACTTTCCAAGCTGATCTCCTGTGTGCAGAATATAATAAGGGCATCCAAAAAATCTAAAATATGAGATGTTAGGCTTTTTGTCAGACCACAGTTCATATGACGTTTTATTAAGTATTGGTCTAGTCATACTCTATTCATTACATAGCATGAAATATTAACTCCCTCAGCCCAGAAGGTTTGAGGTAATTTATATTCACATAACATAGATCTAGCCATCTCTTGTAATGTATGAATTTTCCTTTCGACCACCCTATTTTGTTGAGGTGTTCGAGGAGCGAAAAAATCATGTTTAAAACCATTTTCTTCACATAATTTTTCAAAATCTAAATTTTCAAATTCACCTCCATGATCACTTCTCAAAGTTTTAATTGATACACCTTTTTCATTTTGAACAAGTTTTGAAAATTTAGAAAAATAATCAAATGTTTTAGACTTTTTGGCTAGAAAATAAACCCATGTAAATCTAGAGTAATCATCAACCAATACATAAAAATAACGTTTACCATTTAAGCTAGTAGTATCAGTTGGTCCAAACAAATCCATATGAATCAATTCAAGAACACGTGAAGTAATAACAACATTTTTTGGATGGAATGATGAACGGCTAAGTTTGGCCATAGAGCAAGCCTTACACACTTTGTTATTTCTAAATTTCTGATGAGGTAAACCTCTGACAAGCTCATTTGTTCCTAGATTTTCAAGGAGATGCATACTAGCATGTGCTAGCCTTCTATGCAGCAAAATTGCCTCTTCTTCAGTGGCAATCAAACATCTAGAAACAATTACATCATCAAAAGAGATTGTGTAAATGTTTCCTTTTCTTTTGCTAGTAAAAACAACTTTTCCAGTGGATGAATCAATGATCTTGCAAATTTCACTATAAAAAACGACATTCATTCCTTTGTCACACAGTTGGCTTATAGAAATAAGATTGTGATACAAATTATCAACATATAAGACATCAGCTAAGGCAAAAATGCTGTTACCTACTTTTCCCTTACCAATAATCTTACATTTGCTGTTATCACCCAATGTCACACTCCCACCTTTATATCTTTCTAGGATAAGGAACAATCTCTTGTCTCCTGTCATATCTATGGAGCAACCTGAATCCAAATACCATTTTTGTTGCTCCTTAGCCCGCCAATATACCTACACAAGAAGAGAGAAAGATGACCTAGAGATGTTACTAGGTCCAAAAATATCAGTGACTGAAGTATGATGAAAGAAAGAATCTTTTGGAACCGACATTTGTTTTGTCCTCTTATTTGTGTTCCAAAATTTATGGTAATTGTGTGCTAAGTGTTTAGGAACCCAAACTCTAGTGGATTTTCTGATTTTATTCCTATTCTTGCAATTTTCAAAATTATGGCCAATTTCCCCACACTTTACACACTTAGGAAAGATGCTTCTACCTTGTGCATTGTCAATCACAGTCACATCATTTTGTACTTTACCAAAACCTAGTCCTTTTCCATTGTTAGCAAACAATTGGTTTCCTAGTAGCATTTTGAAGGATGTTTGTCCAATTGAAAACTTATTTAAGGTGACTTCAAGATTCTGGAATTTGGTTCTTAGTGTTGTATTTTCGTCCACAAGCGAAGTGCATCTTTTAATAAAATTCTCTCTCTTAATCTCATCACTTTCTTTCAAAGTCAAATTTTATTTTTTGAGATTTTCAATGGTGGACTTGAGAGTCGATAGTTCTAAATTTTTTGCTTTAAGTTTTTCTACTTTTGCTTCTAGTGTATCAACTATTTCAGAAAGATGTTTACACATTAAAAACAAATCATCATAACTGTATACCTCAGTCGATTCCTCTCTATCATCTTCTGAATCTGATTTTGCCATGAAGCATAGGTTACTTTCTTCCTCGCTGCTATCTTAGTGTTCTTCTCCTTCCTCGTCATCCCAAGTTATAGAAAAGGCTTTCTTTTTCATTTTGTTTCTTTTGTGCTGGAGAAGGGGACAATTTGGTTTCATATGTCTAGGCTTCTGGCAGTTATAAAAAAGTGGTTCCTCGTCTGAATTGTCAGAGTTCTTCATCTTGTTGGATTTTGGTTTGTTTCTTCGAGGTTTGAATTTGCTCCAATTTGCGATTTGTCTGACGGCCATTGCAAGTTGTTCGATGGGGTCTTCGCCATCACTGTTGACAGGACAAAGAAATTGACTTCTTCTTCAGATCAGAGTTGTTGTGATCTTCTCATGATTTTATCTCCATTTCATACTTCATTATATTTCCAATAAGCTCCTCCATGCTCAGCTTACTCAGATCCTTTGATTCTTGAATAGCTATGACTATTGCCTCGAAATTCATTGGCAGAACATGCAGAATCTTCCTCACAGATTCAACTTCAGTAAAAACTTTTCCAAGGGCTCTAGCATTGTACACTAGCACAGAGAAACGTCCATACATGTCCTTGATACTCTCATCCTTCTACACAGTGAAGTTTTCATACTCATTGCTGAATAAGCAAGACGAGATTCTTTCACTTGAGATGTTCCTTAGTGAGTGACCTCCAGTGTATGCCAGATTTCCTTAGCTATTTTACAATGAGAAATTCTGTTATATTTAGTTTTATCAAAGGCACAGATCAAAGCATTCATGGTTTTATAATCAATAGAGTACAGTTTCTTATCATTCGCATCCCATTTATCTTTTGGTTTAAGCATTTCAATTTCGTTAACAATTACAGTGGGTGGTTTATAACGAGTTTCAATTATATCCTAGACATCATAGTCAATGGACACAAAATAGATTTTCATTCTAGCTTTCCAATACGCGTAATCACTACCGTTGAACATAGGTGGTCTGGCAATAGATTGTCCCTCAAAAAAAGCATTATTCATTGCTGCCATGTCTCTAGAGTTAAATAAAAACCTACTCTGATACTAATTGTAGGATCAATATTAACTCTAGAGGGGGGATGAATAGGGTATAACAGTAATCAACACAATCAATATGTAATAAAAAATTGCAGTAAAGGAAAAACACACACAGAGATACCCAGCTTCGGCAAGTTGTGCCTACTGCTGCCTTTCTAAGAATTCTACTAGGAGTTACAAACAGATCCCGCTTATAATTCTATGTAAACTTGCAACGCCTGCTCCTGTCCTAACCCTATGCTCAAAATCCTAGACTGGCCTGTGTACCCTAGACCAGATTTTCCCAGACTACAGACCAGTAATCTGAAAACCCTAGTTTTAATTGAAACTAGAAAAACAAGAATTGATGTTTGAAAAGAAATTACAAACACAATACAAAAGAAAAAAATCACGCAAAAGTTCTTAAACAAAAAAAACCTTTGTATTCTTCACTTAAAATTAGGCCGTCCCCTTTTGTGTCTTTACTTAAAATCAGACCGTCCACTTTTGTTTCTCCAGAGAAATCATGGCGGCGGCTAGGGCTTTCTCCAAATTGGCTAGGGCTTCTTCAATATTGAATCTCCATGGCTTCGATGTCCCTTCAGTTAATTGATTCTTCTTTTAAGCTCAATGTTGAACTGTTCTCTGCTTTGATCGAACACTGTAAGTTCTTTGGTTAAGCTTTTAGGGTTTTGGTTATTTTCGAATGAGTTGTGTTGTTTGTCTATGATGAAATCGTGTGTATTTATAGGGGTTCTGAAACCCTAGGCATCTGATTTCAAATAATGACTTGGCTGATTTTAGTTTTCCCTTTTGTTTCTTGGCTATAAAGAATTGCTTGCATGATTTTCTTTGATTGAAATTGCCTTTTTGTGCCTGGATTGAATTGATGAAATATTCCCCAAACTGTGAACTTGATTTCCTTGGCATTGATTGAAAAAAGCAATTCTGGAAAATGTTTAATTTCTGTCTCTTGCTTGATAGATGCTCTGCAATGAATTATATGCAAAAAGAACTGGAAAGAATTCTTTGCCAATTATATATATATATATATATTCAAAACCATTTCTGGAAACACTGGAAAGAATCTATTTGATTTTTCTCCCTTTTAAACACTTCCCAAAACCGTAGCTTGATTTAAAAACATGCCTGATTGTATTGCTCAATGAACTCGGATTGGCATTATATTATGAACTTTGGCAAAAAAAAAAAATTAAATTAAATTTTCATAATTAATATTTGCCCAAAATATTCTCTTTGATTGCACCCATTTCTGGTTATTAAACTTGCCAAAAATATTGTTCACTGATTTGAAAACACGCTGAAATGTCAAATGTGATTTCTTGCCTTAAAAATAATAATGCTCAATTCTGTTTTGATGCACTTCATTATTTTTATGGCTGGGTTAATCATTTGCACTGAAATTACTTGTACATCCCTTGTGATGTACATTTATGTCTTTGAAAAGTCTTGAGCTCCATCATTTCATTTTGCTGTTGAACTTGGATTCATCGCAATGCTGTTTTGAAATTCTGTTATCATGTACATTGCTGTTGCTATCATTTGAAATTGAGCTGAACCTTATGTACTCATGTACATGCATTTATATATGTTCACTGAGTTGTTCCTTTATCTCACCATTGCGCCATGTACACTTGAGTATATGTACACCTTGCTGTTCTAATCTGTTTGCACTTGCTCCATTTAAGTTGCTTGACCATTTTGAACTTGCTATTAAAAAAATGATCTGCCTTGAACATTTAAAGGTTTAGCCATATTCATTTTGGTCCATGTAGTGTATTCATGCATCACTACGCTGAAATATACACTTGCCATGTTGAACCATGCTGTGTTGAATGTATGTGAAGTGTGTGTTGATCATACTGAATGCTGCATCCACTTGTAGACTTGATAGGTGCTGAACCATGCTTTCATGACATTGTCTTTGTTGCACCACTTGCTCACATTTGTTGTTGTATTACCATTCTTGAGTACTGCCATATTTATCTGCCCTCATGTACATGTTTGACACTTGCATTTTGTTCCGCTGCATTGACATGCCTGCTTGTATCATAATGCGCTGCTGAGTTTGATCTCATCTCCATACTTGCTGCCTTGTATTGTGTTTGCTGCATTGTTGCAATGTTATCTTGAATATGTTGCATTGCTTTTGCTAATCTAAAATTTTGCATTTCCATTTCTCTTTTGATTTTTTGACCTGTCTTGTATATGTGACACTGTAATATACATCAGCAGACTGACTGTACTGTGTTGGGGCTAGTCAGAATCAGTTGAGTTTGATGCTGATTCTGATCAGCAAAGCAGTATGGTTATTTCGAGGCTGATCAAGTTAGAAAGATGATGAGAAAAACACACAGAGAATCCGAGACAAATAAAAAAATTATAAAATAAAATTTTATTTGTTCAGTGTCTATTTTTAGTTCCAGTCTACTGTGTGTATTTCATTTTTGTGACAGGTTTCAGGATGATACAGCAGGAGCGAAAACAGGATGAAGAGACAATAAGAGTACATAGAAAAAATATTCTTGAGTGAGAGAGAAAATTGTAGTGAGGTCCAAAAGAAGAGAATTAATGTGTGAATATTTGTATAGCTGTGAGTTCAAAAGATTTGTACTGCTTTTGGTAGTGAAATAAAAATATGTTTTTGAATAATAAATGCTTATGTGAATTTTCAATTTTTGTGTAGAAGCATTACTAGGCAAAAATATTTTTATTCCAGTATGATGTGAAGAACAGAAAACAGTACAATTTTAAACTCATTAATAAAATATGTTTGTTATCATCAAACAAAAAATCACAGACTCAACAGAATGTTCGAAGCATTGTGAAGTGTTTGTTGATTGGTGAAATGCAACGAATGTGCAGATGGCTCAAGTGTGTTTGAGCTCGTAGATAATGATTGCTCAAGGTGATTTGAGCTTATAGACAGTCGCCGGTGGCGACGATTAGAGTTATGAAGGCCGAGGGATTATTGTTAGTCGGAGGTTCTAGCAGACTCAAAGTCGGGGTATCGTGGGGATGCCCATAAGGATCTTATTCGATAAAGATCGTGTACCCCGGGCAATCACGACCGGCCTAGTTTTCTTCGTCGAGTAAGACAAACATACGAGTCACAATGGCATATGAAGTTTTGCTAGAACTGGGGTTTACCATTAGCCTTTGATAGATGGCATGTCATGGAAGGTCATATGATTAACGATGGTTTCAAGGCAAGGTTGGTGGTGATAGCCAGAGTTATGGATGCTTGATTGATTTTCTTGTGTCGTCTTGCATAGATTATTCGACGTCGAAGGAGACATCTCATGGGTGCTTGTTTGATGTTGGTTTAGGCCTTCAAGGATTGTGCTTGGGAAATGTTGGTCTCGATTGGGATGGTCTACGCTGGATAACTAGTTGTTATGCCTGTTTTTTTCTACCTCATGGTTTGTAATGGCTATCACTGTCAGATGTGTTGTAGACGGATTAGGGTTCTTCTCTGATTAGTGTGTTGGTAGATTGGATGATTAATCTGCTTACTTCTCATATACTTTGTTGATGATGCTAGATAGTTTTTTTATCGCTCACTAAGTCTATTGTCTAACTCAAGGTTTTATATTTCCTATTATTACCTTGGGCGGTTCATCCATGTGTTGGATGGGCAGACTAGGTAGCCGGTGACAGGTGAGAGGACTTGATGAGAACGATGCTATAGAGCAATGACGAGAAGAAGGCTTACGTATTATGTTCTACTACATATATTACTGTTTCCGCTGTTATGATTGATATAAAACTCTTAGTGACTTGTAGTGAGGCATTTTGTACAAACTCCTATGTTGTAATCCTTTGATGTATGGATATTCTTTCATGTTGATATAAAAATTTTAAGATTCTGCTCAATTATGCTTCACTTGTATTTGCCTGTTGTATATGTTTTAATATTTTATCTCTGCACTGTGAGTTCTACAACATGTCCTGCTTGTGTTATTCTACCCTAATGATCGTCTATAGCTGCCTGACATATCTTTCAGCGCATTATCCCTCTTGTTAAGTGCAGGAGTTATGGGCGATCATC
This sequence comes from Allium sativum, assembly GCA_030737875.1. Taxonomy (NCBI): domain Eukaryota; kingdom Viridiplantae; phylum Streptophyta; class Magnoliopsida; order Asparagales; family Amaryllidaceae; genus Allium; species Allium sativum. The sequence continues at coordinate 13,503 of JASFAX010006969.1, read as the reverse complement.
ACAATATGCTTCACTCTTGCATTTTTTGTTTGATTGTTGGTCTTGTTATGATCCTGCATGTTTTGATCTGGCTGAACAAGTGCCATATTTGCATTAGGGTTTCCATTTCTTTGATTTTAAGCATACCGATTTGGAGTAAAACGTTGACTGAATCTGAAATAACACTTGAATGCAGTGTGCCCAATATGTTCACATATCTGGCATTTAGGTATATTGCCAGTATTGTTGTTTCTGCCTCTATCTCTTGATCTACCACTGTAACCACCTCTTTGTATTTGATAATTGTTTCTTGTATCTTTTCCTTTATTACTGCTAGCATATTTGATGGTTAACTCTGTTTCTTGAGGCTTTTTACTTTCTAACCTGGCTTCATGAGCCAAAAGAATAGAATGCACCTCTTCCATGGGAAGAGTGCTTCTTTGAGATGAAATTATTGCTTCAACTGCTTCATATTCACTGCTGAGACCATTCAAAATAGTTAATACTTGTTCTGATTCTGGTACTTTGTGCCCTGCTTCTTCCAATTGATCATAAATTGTTTTAACTTTAGCAAGATATTGTCTCGTGCTACTACTGTCTTTTCTTGAATTATGCAATTGACTTCTGTAATGCATTATTTTGGCTGAGGACTGAGAATTAAAATTCTTTTCAGCATTGACCCATATACCATTTGCAGAATTGCACCCTGTTACTTGAGATAGAAGACTGTTTCTTATTGATGATAACAGCCTAGCACTAATTAACCTGTCTTTTCTATGATACTTTGTATAATCTTCATTAACATTAACTATGTTTTCTTGATTGGTAACAACTTTGGTGGAATTTGCAGGGTTCCATAAAGATGACCCTCTAGTCCATATCCTTCAGTAGCAGTTTCGATCTGAAACTTCCACAATAAGTAGCTATTTTCTTCTAGTTTGACTGCGATAAGTTGGCTCGGCGGACTTGTCACTGTTTTAACTAGTTGATCTATTGCTGAAATTAGAGGTGTTGATTGATTCAGAGTGGCAAACTGGTTCTGAGATGTAGTGGATCCAATTTGTGGAGTAGAATCACCTATGATGATGAAAACAAACTAAGGTATTCACAACAAAAGATCCAAGTTAAAAAATGAGGAGAAATCACTTTCTTAATGCCGAAAATTTGAAATTTCTATTCAGATGATCTACAACCAGTTGTCTATCATGTGATGAACAATTTCTAATGATTAGCACTGGTAAGGCAAATTTATGAGCTGATTTCTTGGTTTTCTTCGTGACAGAATTTGGTTTTCTCTGAAATTCTCTGATTAGGCTGATACAATTCAGATTTGTTGCAGCCAATCGGTAGATCTAGCGAGGCACTGATCTGAAACTTGAACAACTTTCAAATGATGAGTTTTTGACTCAGATGAGAGGAGTAAAACCAAATAATGAAAATACTCTAATGGGTTTGAGATCTAACTCAATAGTTGGATCGATGGCAGAATGATGTTGCAAAGCGTATGTTGCTCCGATACCATGTAAAAATTTAATGTAATCGGTGATGATAACATGCAGAACAATAGTTTGCAATTGATAGAGAAGAACTATAATCTTAATTGAATGTATAATATGACACAAAAGTTATGTTGTACAATGCAAATGACTATATATATATAGCAATAACATGAATAAATGAATCTTGGGCTTTATGGGCTATTCGGTAAGCAAAGATAGTGGGCTGCAGCGAATATATACATAGTATATATTATCTCATCATTCGTTCATACGAAACCCTTATTCATTTTAATTAACTACAACACCAAGCATGGCCTTTAGCTAATTTATCCCATAGGCAGAACATTGGCCTTGGCGACTGATAATGAGCTTTTCAATGCATCCAAACCAGAAAATTGTCCATTTATGAGAATACTAGGCTGGGCTTGTTATGTTGTACTGCTCGACCCATATGCCCTTGCTCACCTCCTCCATTTTGAATATCCTTAGACTTTGATTGGCATATTATAGATTGTGTACTCAACACAGAATTTGCAACAGAATACAAGTGTTTCTAATCAGAAACAGCATCGCAGTCCAGTTAATGAACCACGAAATGATTTGCACACAAATCAAATTACTGGCAGAAGAATTATCTCTGTCAAACAGTGTTACTATAGTACAACACACAAACCAGATACAGAATTATCCGGTATACAAAGAGAAAGTTAAACAGGGAAGATTTGTGTCTAACCGATTTCGTCTGAGGCCTGAAACGTGTCAGTTTCCTTAAGACTTTCAGTCGAAGCCTCCCAGGATACAACAGACGAGAAAACTGCTCGAGATTGTGGTGATTATGTACTGACAGTGATGATCAGTAATGGCAGATTGCACAGCGGAAGGAAGTAGAAAACTATTCGAATTTTTCGGTGATTATTTGATCACAATCACTAGGTTTATATAGTTTTCAAAGGGATGCGTTAACGGGTCGCACCCATTTGAAAAAACGCAGCCGTTTAATTTCCATTCAAATGAATGCGTCCGTTCATTCAAACCGTAACGGGTTGCACCCATTCGTTCCCAAGGGGTCTCACCCGTATCCAATTAATCCTGACATTGTTTCAAAAAACCCTTCAAAAATAGCAAAGTTTTTCAGTGTAAAAATATGGTTAAGGCCCGATTTCATATCAAAGCCCGAGCCCGAGCCCGGACCCGGCCCGGCCCGGTTCGGTTCGGGCGGGCGGGCGTGCGGCGCACGCGCGCTTGTGTGTTCATTAGATATAGGTCCTTCCCCTCGTGCAAAATTACCTGACCCTAAGGGCCAATTAAGGGAATGAGGATTGTATATATGTACACAACATTAACCCACTATTTTTCCAATGTGCGACTAAATATATATCATTCAACTCTTTAGGAATTTTCAACAATCCCCCACATGAATGATAATATATTTTATCCCCCACACAAATTGAAATATCACTGACTACATATGGAATAATGTTTTATTTAGGATAAGTAGATATTTCACTTTGAACTTTCCTTAGTTAAAACTCATCGGATATACTTGGCTAATCGGTGAATTATTTCATCTTGAACCGTCAGCCGTTTTTGTATAACCAGACTATAAGTTTAACAGAACCTTATTTCCCTTATCACCCAATCTCTTGGTTTTGTTCATTTTGGTCCTGAACAATTTTTGGTTCTGCGAGTGTATACAGAGAATTTAAGCCTTAATATTCTCATAGAGCCGACCCAGCTCACATTAACATAGGTGATCGCTACCATTAGGAGTATCCTACATATACCCCACTTGTAATTTTACAAGATATGGTCATCATTAAAAAGCATAGCTTTAACCTGTGAAACTTCTGTAGGCATGCATTTTATATTGTGCACTATAGGAATGGAGTAGGACTATGTCCGAGCAAATGCATTACGTCTTGAGTTATTCAAAACTGGTTTGCCTATTGATCCTAGTCCGTGGGATCTCCAGTCGCTAGGATAGGTTTCCGTATCAGATAACTCTTGTTTGTTTAGGCTTTTAAACCCATTCCCCTCGATGCGCAGTCAATTTTCTCTCTTGATAACCCTTTTGTAAATGGATCTGCTGGTTATCACTGGTTCTTACATAATCAATGGAGATAGTTCCATTTGAGAGTAACTGCCTAACTGTGTTATGGCGTCGACGAATGTGTCGAGATTTGCCATTATACACAAAGTTTTTCGCTCTACTTAGCGCTGCTTGATTGTCGTAGTGAATACATATGGCCGTTACAGGTTTAGGTCAAAGTGGAATATCTTCTAAGAAGTTACGGAGCCATTCTGCTTCTTCGCCTGCTTTATCTAAAGCAATAAACTCAGATTCCATCGTTGATCGAGCTATGCATGTTTGCTTAGTAGATTTCCACGACACTGTTGCTCCTGCTAGAGTAAAAACATAACCACTTGTGGATTTTGATTCCTCTGAATCGGCAATCCAGTTTGCATCACTATATCCTTCTAATACGGCTGGATATTTTCCGTAATGCAAAGAATAATGTGTGGTGTTCTTTAAGTATCCAAGCACTCTCATTGGTGCTTTCCAGTGTTCCTTTCTTGGATTACTTGTATACCTGCTTAGTCGACTTACTGCATAGGCTATATCTGGTCTCGTGCAATTCATAAGATACATTAGACATCCTATTACACGAGAGTATTCCATTTGCATTACACTCTCATTAGTGTTTTATGCAGTATTTCTGAAGGATTAAAAGGTGTTCTTACTTCTTTAATCCCAAGATTTTGAAATCTTTCAATCACTTTGTCTACATAATGTGATTGAGATAATTCAATTCGATTAGGGGTTCTTATTATTTTGATTCCCAAAATAACATCTGCAACTCCTAAATCTTTCATATCGAAATTGTTGATCAGCATTTTCTTTATGGTCTCAATAACTTTTACGTTAGGACCAAAGATTAACATATCATCCACATATAAACAAATCATGACATATGACTGTCCAATTTGTTTATAATAAACACATTTAACACATTCATTTATACGAAAACCATTTTGCATCATGACACTATCAAATTTTTCGTGCCATTGTTTTGGAGCTTGTTTGAGTCCGTATAATGATTTTACCAATTTATAGACTTTATTTTCATTTCCCTTGGATATAAAACCTTTGGGTTGCTGCATGTAGATTTCCTCATCGAGATCTCTATTCAAGAACGCCGTCTTTACATCCATCTGATGAGTCTCTAGATTATATATGGATGCAATTGCTATTAACATTCTTATTGAGGTTATTCGTGTAACGGGTGAATATGTATCAAAGAAGTCTATTCCTTCTTTTTGACGATATCCTTTGGCTACTAATCTGGCTTTGTATTTGTCGATAGAGCCATCTGCTTTCATTTTCTTCTTGAAAATCCATTTGCAGCCAATTGGTTTTATTCCAGGTGGAATATCAACTATTTCCCAAGTTTTATTACTTAGAATTGAATCAATCTCACTTTGGATTGCTTCTTTCCAACACGAAGATTCAGAAGATGACATGGCCTCTTTATATGTTTGAGGTTCATGTTCAAGTACGTAAGTGAGGAACTCAGAGCCAAATGACTTGGATGTTCTGGCCCTTACGCTTCTTCTTGGTTCAACTTCATCAACTTCACGATGAGTTTCATCTTCATGTGGGCTACTTGATTCTTCTCGTGTCCTTTTGGGGACATTATTTCCTTCATTTCTTTTGTGGGGAAACATGTCTTCAAAAAATGAGGCATCTCTCGATTCCATGATTGTATTTACATGGATGTTATCTATATCAGACTTGAATACCAAAAATCTATATGCACTACTGTTCTGAGCAGGTCCTAGGTAGTAACAATCTATTGTTTTTGGTCCAAGTTTGACCCTCTTGGGAGGCGGGATATGAACTTTTGCCAAGCACCCCCACACTTTGAGGTATTTGAAGCTTGGTAGGTGTCCTTTCCATAACTCATATGGAATTTTTCCCGTTTTACAGTGAGGAACTTTATTTAATATGTGATTAGACATATTCAAGGCTTCCCCCCACAAGTTCATCGGTAGACCAGACTTTAAAAGCATTGCATTAATCATATCTTTTAATGTAACAACCCGTATTCTACGCATCATGGGATCGTAGAATATTTATTTCTTTCACATACGAAGTCATATGGTCATGTAACTTTGGGAGACGACTATTGGGGTCATTTCCCATGTTAATGATTTTTGTCGATTTTTAAATGACCGTTTTGCCCCTAGTTGGTACTGTTTTGGCCATAACTTTTGACTGGAAAGGAGTTTTGACCTGAAACCACTTCCATTGGATTTGAATGATGGTTTCTCTTTCCGTAGAGTGGTCATAACAGCCAAACGGACTTACCGTTTGGGAGATATGGCTGAATTAAGGTTTAAAGGGTTATTTTCAGCTAATTGGGCTTAACCGGGTAATTAGCAACTAGGCCCAATGGGGGATTTCGGGATTTGGGGTATTTAAGGGCTGCTAGGGTTAGGATTTCGGTTTTAGACTCATTTTTCCAGCCGCCACTTACCTCTTTCAAGCTCTAGCAATGGCCTCCAACACCCAAATCACCTTCTAATCACTTTCTAATCAAGTTTTGGCCTAATCTACAACAAATCAAAGAAGATCTTCACCAAATTAGCAAGAGAGCTGCTGGAACACGTAGGGATTGGATCCAAATCAGAGATTATTTCAGATCTAAAGTTTGTTTGGGGCTAAGGTGAGTGATTTGCATAGTTCCTCACTAATTATGGCTAATTATGGTAATTAGCGAAGATTAGCGAAATTATGGCTCAGAAAAATCTAGAAAAATCCCCAAAATTCTAAAACATCATTTTATGCCTCTAATATGAATTTGGGTTAATTTCGACTAATTTTGCAAATCCCGGAATTTGGGGGATTAAGGGGTAATTAGTGATAATTAGCGAATTTGTGCATGTTAAAAATCTGGAAAAATATTCATAAATTCTGAAATATTGTTTTAGACCTGTGATATGAATTTGGGTTAATTTGGTTAAGTTTTGCTAATCTTATCATTAGTTTCACCTAAACATGCTTAAGGGGAAATATGGGGCTTTGGATATGTTTGATCCATTTTAACCTATCATGTTGATGTTTTGATGTTTGTGGTTGATTATACATGTTGCTATGACTGTATGGTATGCTTTGTGATTGTTTAGAAGTGTTAGATTGGTCGAAAACGCTGTCGAATGGCGTAGAAACAGTCGCAGGAAAACATGCAGGAAATGACCCAGAATCCGGATCGGATCGGTGGAGGGGGGCGCGACCCGACCCGTTCCAGCATGGGCGCCACGATCCGTCTGAAGGAGCAAGTCACGACTTAGTTAGGTGGCACGATCCGGTAGTTGAAGTGCGACCCGAACCAATGGGTATTCACGATCCGAACCAGCGAGTCGATGGATACCAGGGCGCGACGACCCGAACCGATCGCCAGAAGGAATCACGAACCATGATCCGAACCGTATGCAGATGACCACGATTCGAGCTGAAGGAGCTTGTCACGAATCGATCTGGAGGGGATCGCACGATCCGAAACAGAGGGTGACCACGAGCTAGTGACTGCGAACCGAACCAGAGTGGTGCGACCCGAACCGTTGGAGGGCGGAGCACGATCCGAACCTGAAGGAAGACCATGACCTGAAGCAAAGTGAAGTGAAGAAAGGAAGACCGATCCGGATGGAGATGACGACCAAAACCCGAGATGCAAAGGTAGTCCAAATGGAAGTTAGAGCTCAGGATCCAGATGGGAACCAATGAGTTCACTTCATGATTGGGCTTTGCTGCGGGACGTGTGCAAAGGGGTTGTCGGTATTCATAACTTTGGTTCACCACTGAGAGATGGATAGTGGGCTTGTAGTGATAGTTACACGGGATTGGATTCCGTTATGGCCCAAAGTATTAGGTGACCAAAGTAGTGGATATCGTATGCTTTACGCACTGAGTGAGGGATGTGAGGATGATTGCTATGCTTGATTGTTTGACATCACTATGACATGCACACCCCCACCCCCGTTATCTTTACACCATTTGAAAGGGCACCTTAGAGTGTTGTACAGTATGTAGTGCTAACTCTTTGGTTGCAGGTCCAGGTTTAGGTATGATTGGATTATACCTGTTATTATTCTGTTTAGATGCTTATCGCTCATACCAGGCTTTATGTCTGACCCAGAGTTTTATGTCTCTTCTTATTACTCTGGGTGCTCACACGAGCAGACTAGAGACAGGTTATGGTTAGCTGGTGAGGCGCGAGTAGCTGATTCGGAGGCGAGCAGGAGGCTTCCACGTATGATATATAGATATTCTCCATGTGTCGTTGGTGGTCACTACTTGGGCATTAGTAGTGTACCTTCTTTATCTTGCTTTTGCTTTAGAGACAGTATTTTAAAAGTTGTAATAAGCTGTATTTTGGATTTCCGCTGCTATGATGCTTAGTTCTGGTTTTCATCTTATGCACTGTCTCACCTGTTTTATGTCAAGTATGTTATTATTATATTTTGTTCTATGCGCTGTGAGACATTCTACAGGTTCTTTGTTGATTCTTCGACTTCTTACTTTTCTTCTGACGACCATTCCATGCCAATTGGACATGTGTACAGCGCACCTTTGGAGTAAATGTCGGTTGGTGCGGGGCGGGCCGTCACACTTGGTATCAGAGCTCTAGGTTGCGTAGTTAACCTAGAGAAAGACACTAGGGAGAGTTAGTACGTATATGAGAGCGCGTATTTGTGATTACTTTGGTTTTCAAAAGCTATGTATATTTATACTATTAGTAGTATAGGGATGAAGTCGTACTGCACTAGCACCACTATGGGGTCGTTAATCGTTTCCCTTTTACAGATTAACGATGAGCCGATATCCTAGAGGTGCTGGTAGAGGGACCAACCATGGGAATGCTCCTGACATGAGGACAATGTTCACTAACTTCATGAGAGACATGCTTAGAGATGTTCAGGGAGCAGTTCTCAATCCCGGAAATGGTGGTGGTCCAGTAGTGCAGGCGCCTAGGGTCGATTTCGCCAAGTTGTGCAAGGATTACACTAACCTTGGTGGGAAGCCGTTCCACGGAACGGAGTCGGCCACAGATGTTCAGGATTGGTTGGATAGCTGTGATCGTATCTTCGACGACTTGGGTCTTGAGGATGCGATGAAGAGAAGGCTAGTGTCTCGTCAGCTGCAAGGCCGAGCGATGAATTGGTGGAATGCCATTAGAACAACTACTCCAGAAGATCAAGTTACTTGGAATCAGTTTAAGACTCGCTTTTGTGATAAGTTTATTCCAGCTGCTCATAAATCAGAACTGTTCAAGAAGTTCTTGGAGCTTAAGCAGAACGGTAGAGCAGTCTCGGAGTATATCGCTGAATTCGACACTTTATCGAAATACGGATGGTCCCTTATCGATACAGTCGAAAAGAAGAACGAGAAGTTCATAACTGGCTTGGATGGGTACTTGGGGGAAAGACTTATAAACCATATCGATGAGACGTTCGAGTCTATTGTAGGAAAGGCATTAAGGTCAGAGAGCCTTTTCCCTAAGTCGAAGACTGAGGTTGCTACGGCATCTGCAGAGGAGCCAAAACCGCAAGCAGGCGGTGAAGGCAAGAAGAATTCTCAGAACAAGAGGAACCAGAACCCGACCAAGGATGGTCAGAGTAAGAAAAATAAGAAAGATGGCGAATGCTTTAGTTGTGGCAAGAAGGTCCATTACGCCAGAGATTGTCGAGAAAAGCCTGGGGAAAGGAAGTGCTTTAACTGCGGCCTGGCGGGACATCACAAGGATGATTGTCCACAACCTCCTAGGGAGAAGCAGATTGTGAAAGCGTATGCTATCAACGCTGTTCCTTCTTCGTCAAATGCCCCAACTGCGGCGCAGAAGGAAAAAGGTGTCGTTATTCGAGGTATGCTTTCTATTTAAGATGTTTTGATCGGGTTTTGTTTGACAAACCTGAGTTAGTCGATAGACCTTTAGTAGTGACGAACCCGATTGGTGGTTCGACTAGTTTTGGCATGATTTGTTAATGTGGTCTTATCGAGTCATGGATGTATGTTTCCTTGTGATTTCTTTGTTTTGGGCTTTACTAGGTTTAGCATTATTTTGGGGAGTCGATTTACTCCCAAGGAATAGGGTGGTATTAGGTACCTACCTAGTGATGGCGATAGTAACTGGAGTTAAGGAAGCTAAGAGGTTATCTTTGTAATAAGTTCTAGTTGTCTCTGGGAGGCAAATGAGTACTCCAGTGCTAGATTGTTTTGCTAGTATCACCTCATGTGGATTGTCCGAACTCGGAGGAGATGTTCCTTGGGTGCTTGTCTGATATTGGTTTAGGCCTTTGGGGCTTGTGCTTGGGGAATGTCGATTTCGACTAGGATGGTTTGCGTGAGGGATAAGTAGATGTTGCGATTTTCATTGGATGATATCTTGGTTCACTCGAGGAGTGACGGGCAGACGGAACATGATAAGACTGTTCAATGGTATAGAGTGCCCAGAGTTAGACTCGATAGGGTTATGAGATTGCTCGAGTGGGACTCGGGAAAGATGCAAAGTAATGGATTGTTTAGAACCCTATGTGATGTTCTCTATTGGATAGTAAAACTTTGAAGGAATAGGATGTGTTCGTTGATCATGGAAGATACAACGAAGGTTAGGGCGATTCAAGTTGGACTTGAACTCGTAAAAGAAAATAGGTGTTCGTTGATCCTGGAGATGCAACGAATAGGGAAACGACTCACGTTGGACTAGAGTTTGTCGGTACTGAAGACTGGGTCTGAGTTATAGATTGACTCGAGTTGGACTCGAGAAGGCTGCAAGGAATTGGATTCAGCTCGAGTTGGACTCGAGAGGGCAGCAAGAAAATGGATAGACTTGGGTTGGACTCAAGTATTTTAGGAGGACTAAAAGCAGGGGTATCTGGGGACGCCCGTTACCTTGGATCCGTTGGACGTGATCTAGTTATCCTTGGAGGATAAATGTACGTTGGACGTACGGTAGTCCGATTGGAGGGTGGGCTTCCATTAGTTTAATTATCCTTGGAGGATAAACGTGCGTTGGACGTACGGTAGTCCGAAGGGAGGCGGGGCTTCCATTGGCCTGGGATTGGTTGGACCAGTCAAGTAGGCATCGGTGTATGTATGGAGGCTGGGCTTCCATTAGCTATTGATGTTGGTTGGACCAGACAGATTGGAATCGACATATTGGGATTGGTTAGACCAATCATGTAGGTGTCGATGTGTTTATGACTTTAGCAGGTGATAGATAGGATTTGTTTGATGGATGTTATGATTGCTATGTTTGTTCCTATCTTTCTTCTCTTGAGTAGGCTATCACCTGTAGGGTTCCAGCGATGGAGAACAAAGTGATTGTAGTAGGACTATGAGCCAGTGCAGTAGAGTCATTATGACTCGAGGGGCAAAGTGGACATAGTAAAGGATTAGTAAAGCTATGAGCCAGTGCAGTGGAGTTGTTATGACTTCATGGGGCAGAGTGGACATAGCAAAGGACTAGTGACTATGGATCAGTGCAGTGGAGTCGCCATGACTCCATGGGGCAGAGTGATCATAGTAAAGGATTTGGGTGTAGTACTAGTTGCATTGAGTAGGAGACATGCCAGTTTAGGGGTTTTGTTTCTAGGATGGAAGCAACTAGAGTATGTCACAGGATATGATTTCAGACCCAAGACTGAATTGGATTCAGAAACGCTAGTAAGCTTGACGATTAGATCGATTTTGATTGAGTGGATTGTTTCCAGTTAGAAGGACGATCCTAATCTATTGGGAACCATCTCTAGGGTAGAGATGGGTATCGATGGAAAGAGAATGATCAGGTAAGGATTTGATCGAGAAGGGTGGCTTCGAAAGAATAAGGGACTAGTTGTACACCACGTAGATGGACCGAGAGGTGAAGTGCTTAGAGCATATCATCACTCGAAATTGACTATACATCCCAGTGGTAACAAGATGTATTGAGACATAGAGCAGATCTACTACTGGGAAGGGATAAAGATAAGTAGAAGGCTTATCTCGATAAGAGACGAAGAGATTTGGAATTCTTCGTTAACGACTTGGTGTTCGTCGAGATCTCTCCATAGAGAATGTGATTCAGATTGGTTGGAGAGGTAGGTTAGCACCAAGATTTGTTGGCCCATTCCCAGTCCTCGGGCAAGTTGGGAATTTGGCGTATGAGGTAGAGCTACCTGACAAGATGGCGGGAGTTCACAACGTATTTCATGTTTCCTAGTTAAGGAAGTTTGTGCAAGACCCTAATGTGACTATTTCACCTGATCAGTTGGATGATATCGAAGTTGAACTCGAGGCGGTTGGGAATCGTAAATCTATGCGTATTCTTGGGAACGATACGGAGCAGCTTCGAAGGAAGGCGGTGAAACTAGTCAAAGTCCAGTGGGGTGAGAATGAAAAAGACTGTACTCAGGAAACAGAGGAGGAGATAAGGAAGAAGTATCCAGAACTCTTTGCCTAGTAGGGTTTTGGTAGTGATAGTTCCTTCCCTTGTTAGTAAACCGCATGCTAAGATAGACTTGTTTTGCATGTTGATTGTTGTTTTATGGTTGATAGGTATGCGGGACCCTTTGTGTGTTCTGGTTAGGGAATTTCGGGGGCGAAATTTCTTAAGGGGGGAAGAGTGTAACGACCCGTATTCTACGCATCATGGGATCGTAGAATATTTATTTCTTTCACATACGAAGTCGTATGGTCATGTAACTTTGGGAGACGACTATTGGGGTCATTTCCCATGTTCATGATTTTTGTCAATTTTTAAATGACCGTTTTGCCCCTAGTTGTACTGTTTTGGCCATAACTTTTGACTGGAAAGGAGTTTTGACCTGAAACCACTTCCATTGGATTCGAATGATGGTTTCTCTTTCCGTAGAGTGGTCATAACAGCCAAACGGACTTACCGTTTGGGAGATATGGCTGAATTAAGGTTTAAAGGGTTATTTTCAGCTAATTGGGCTTAACCGGGTAATTAGCAACTAGGCCCAATGGGGGATTTCGGGATTTGGGGTATTTAAGGGCTTCTAGGGTTAGGATTTCGGTTTTAGACTCATTTTTCCAGCCGCCACTTACCTCTTTCAAGCTCTAGCAATGGCCTCCAACACCCAAATCACCTTCTAATCAATTTCTAATCAAGTTTTGGCCTAATCTACATCAAATCAAAGAAGATCTTCACCAAATTAGCAAGAGAGCTGCTGGAACACGTAGGGATTGGATCCAAATCAGAGATTATTTCAGATCTAAAGTTTGTTTGGGGCTAAGGTGAGTGATTTGCATAGTTCCTCACTAATTATGGCTAATTATGGTAATTAGCGAAGATTAGCGAAATTATGGCTCAGAAAAATCTAGAAAAATCCCCAAAATTCTAAAACATCATTTTATGCCTCTGATATGAATTTGGGTTAATTTCGACTAATTTTGCAAATCCCGGAATTTGGGGGATTAAGGGGTAATTAGTGATAATTAGCGAATTTGTGCATGTTAAAAATCTGGAAAAATATTCATAAATTCTGAAATATTGTTTTAGACCTGTGATATGAATTTGGGTTAATTTGGTTAAGTTTTGCTAATCTTATCATTAGTTTCACCTAAACATGCTTAAGGGGAAATATGGGGCTTTGGATATGTTTGATCCATTTTAACCTATCATGTTGATGTTTTGATGTTTGTGGTTGATTATACATGTTGCTATGACTGTATGGTATGCTTTGTTATTGTTTAGAAGTGTTAGATTGGTCGAAAACGCCGTCGAATGGCGTAGAAACAGTCGCAGGAAAACATGCAGGAAATGACCCAGAATCCGGATCGGATCGGTGGAGGGGCGCGCGACCCGACCCGTTCCAGCATGGGCGCCACGATCCGTCTGAAGGAGCAAGTCACGACTTAGTTAGGTGGCACGATCCGATAGTTGAAGTGCGACCCAAACCAATGAGTATTCACGATCCGAACTAGCGAGTCGATGGATACCAGGGCGCGACGACCCGAACCGAT
>JASFAX010006968.1:0-28791 GCA_030737875.1 Allium sativum | reverse complement strand
ATTTTAAAAAGGAAAATGTTAGTATCAATTTTGTAACATCTGGATATCATTTTTTATAAAATATATAAAGTGTCAATAATTAATACAATTAGCCCCACTTATGGTTATTCACATATGAAATGGCAAACCTACACTTTGAATTACATGTGTCTAATTGATTAATTAATTAAGCAATTTATTCTGACTACAATATTTTTAACACATGAATTATTAATGTTTCCAGCCTTTTACATACAATTATTATCATATCTCAGAATCAAATTGCCAAAATGAAGGAAAAGATCACCGATAGAGATGAATAAAAACTGACAATGGATAAAGATATCTTATCACAAGTGTTGGGTAAGGATAGAAGGGGTAAAAGCCGCGTTGTTGGGACCATCCTACCAAAGATGCATGTTAAGTCTTGTGCTATTGCACATAAACAATTCAAACATGTTCGTGAAGACAACGATGAGTTGAAAATGAGGGTGGCAATCCTAGAGGGTATGATGGGAAATTTGGAGGGTAGGTGGGAACTTTGGAGGGTAAAGTAGGAAATTTGTCTAGGCAAATGGAGCTTCTGATCAGCATAGTGAGAAATTTGTCTGAACAAGGAATTCACACACCATTAACTACTTATGATGGAGGAAGCAACACAACTCGGTGCTTCAAAAGTTGATGCTGCTCAGATCAAGGGTACGACCAATGTGGCGCACAATCAAAGATGTGAAATTCTCAACTCCGATCTAGACATAGTAGCAACAGGTATTTAAAAAGAGTTTGATTGCATCTAGTTGCATAAAACTTGTTTGCATATATTTTTGGATACGCATCATGGTTCATGGTTGCATTTTCTTTGAGCTTATTGCTAATAACTCTAAAGTGAAGGAACTGTAACATAAGTGAGTGCTTAAAGTCTAATTATTGGTTTCACTCCAGTCTAGTTGTTTTAATAAAATCATATTTTATTAATACTTTCCTTTTAAATTCTCAACTCTGATCTAGACAACTTTATTTAACAGGTACTGTATGTCGAGATTCTACATCGTCCAGATGCCGTTGGAAAAATGTACCATCTACACATGAAAAATTGGTTATGGAAAATACCAGATGACCAAACCAACAAAATAAATCATCAATTTACAGAGACCTTTGATGAAGTCGGAGTGGGTGGGTTTGTGTGTCATCCGAAGAACCTAATTCGATATCTTTAGAAGTTGGAGCAGGTATCTAATTTACATAAGAATTTTACATTAGAATTGAATGGACGTTGCCTGCATTAATGTTTTCTATAAATTGTGTTTGCTTTATATCCAAAGCATGTGAGTCATTTGTATTAGTTTCATGAACTCTCCTTGGTGGCATTTTCCCTGATACATGCATACACGACACTTGACTAGCCTTACTGACCTGAACTGACACCTGACTAACCTGAACTGAACCTACGTCGATATGCACATACGATATGCATACACGATACCTATGTCGAGTTTGGAGGCAAACACGACATCAGAACTGACCTGAACTAACCTTATTGGTCTGAACTGCCTCGACGTAGTCATTGAAGTGTTCAAAAGACATATCGTGGCTTGTGTTCCTTTTTTGTTAATATGAAAATATTTCGAATATTATTTTCAGATTTCTACAAATTGATTGATCTCTTGATAAAATTCCATACTTGAGATGAATAACAACATTGAAAAAATAGATGGTCCCTGTTCTCCTTGTGCTACTCACAAAGTATATAGTAGCCATTTTATAGTGATTTGTTGTGCTAGAGAAAATTTGTGTATACTGAGTTTATCTGTGATAGATCTGAACTGATTAAGTTTGCAATGTGCGAGATAATTTGTAACAAAATTTCAGACTTTGTTTAGTGTTTATGAGAAAGACCTGAACTGAATGACATATCATGCCAGAGAAAATTTGCTTTCCATTTTGAATTGAATGCTAGGGGAATTGTTTCGTGATACATAAAATCGTAGTTTTCATGTATATCATGCATATTGCACTCTATTTTCTATGCTTGTTTAGGGTTTATGTTGCTGCTAATTCATGTTATAAATGGAAGTGTTTCCTATTGTGTCCTGTAATCATGTTTGCTTATTTGTCCACGTACATATTTGCCTATTTGCCCATGTATCTTTGTTACCATTACTGACCTATTTGATGTTGCCCAAGTACTTGAATTTTGTGTAACGAGTGGTTTGGTATTTCCATGTCCAAGGTTGATTCGTGCACACATTAACAGTTAGCTCATGCTCATCACCGCTTTGAAACATACAAATTTTGTACATTCCGTATATCAGCATCTAGCTTATGCTCATCACTGCTTTGATTTACAGCAACGTGGACTTCATCAGCATGATCAGCACGCTCAATCTTCCCCTCCAGCAGCAGTTTTATCAGGCTCTATTTATATTACTTTCAATAACTAGCTCAGGTTTATCAGACTTTTTAATTTGATGAATAATAAGTGACAGTTTCCTTTTATTGTACGACTTTGTATAAATTGTGCTATGAAAAATCTTATTATGCTTTGTGTATAAATTGCATTATGCTTTGTATCAATTGTGTTATGAAAAATATGTGTTGCAGTTTCTGTTTATATATATGTATATAATATATATATACATAAATAATATATATTTATGTATATATATATAATTCGATACGGCCTAAGACCGTGTCTGAATTACACCATAGATACGGTCAAAAACCGTATCTAACTTATGGGAAAAGACGTAGGATGTAAATTATATATGGCTTATATATGTATCTATAGATTATTTAGATACGGTTTATATAAGTATCTTGTACCCATTTAGCTACGGCTAAAACCCGTATGTTATTACTAGCGAGATATGGTTCAAAGTCGTATCTATTTCCACTTTAGATATGGACACATGACCGTAACAAATTTTCAGTTAGTAACAGCTAAAAGCCGTATCAAATGATTTAACATGCCATTTTTTGATATGGCGTATAGTCGTGCCTAAGTGCAGTAGATACGGCCTGGAACACAACCTAATTTGCATATATGGTGTAGTAGATCAACTGCTATTCCATTTCCAGAAACAACATGGCCTAAGAATCTCACGTTGCTCTTCCACAAGTGACACTTCGAAAACTTCGCCTTCAGCTGATGCTTTCGCAAGATTTCCAAAACAACTCGCAAGTGTGTCTTATGCTCTTTCTCATTTCGGGAGTAGACCAGAATATCATCCACGAACATAAGAACGAACTTGTTCAACTGATCTCTGAACACACTATTCATAAAATCCACAAAATACGCTGGTGCGTTAATCAATCCAAATGGCATTACCAACCACTCGAAGAAACCAGATGGTGTCTTAAGAGCAGTCTTCGGCACACTCTCCCTTGCCACCCTCAACTGGTGTAATCTCATTGCCAAATCCATTTGAGAAAACACTATGGCCTAGAGAAGCTGATCGAACAAGTCATCTATCCTCGGCAACGGATACTTGTTCTTCTTAGTAACCTTGTTCAGCTTATGATAGTCCACACACAATCTCAATGATCCATCAACCTTGGTTGCAAACACAACTGGTGCACCCCATTTGGATACACTTCTCCAAATGAATCCTTTTCCCAAAGGTCACGAACCTGCACCTCTAACTCTTCTTGTTCCTTAGGTGCCATCCGCCTAAGAGGCATAACAATAGGTCTAGCACCCTTGACCAAATTGGTGCTGTACTCAATCTCGCAATGCGGCGGAAAACCTATGACATCTTTAAAGAAATCCTCAAACTCATTAGCGATCATCACAGTTGACAAGTCTTCCTATGGAATCACAAGCGAATATAAAAATCTCATGAAGACAACATCTTCGGGTTTATGTCGAATCAAAACCTTTCGCCCTTCCACATCCCCGACTCTCACCTCAAACTTCTCGCAATTCACTCTTACCGCATACCTCTTGAGCCAATCCATACCCAAGATAATCCCAAACCCAATGAAATTCAAAATAAAGCAATCACACACAAAGGATCAACCATGACTTGATAACACAAGATCACGACAAAGCATACAAAGGCTAGACGAACCCCCAACCAGGTTAGTCATAACCAAAGGTCTATCACAAATCTCGGGTTCCAAACCCAAGCAACACACAAGCTCATTACAAATGAATGAATGCGATGCTCCAGTATCAAACAGCACTCGCACTGTAACACCCTGAATAGAAAGAGTACCATGAACGATGGCACCCTTTCCTTTCTCCTCTACAGTAGGTGCTCTTGAAGACGATGGCACAACTTCCAAAGCATACACCTATATAATCTGCTTCCCCTTCTCTAGCTCCGGGCAATACTTCTTATCATGCTTAGGTTTTCCACACTTGAAGCACTTTTTTTCAATCTTTGGATTCTTACATTCATTGGAGAAATGACCATTATGTTGGCAGTTAAAGCGAACCACCTCATTCTTTGGTTTCTTCTTGTCATCCTTTCCTTTCTTATATTGCTACTTCCTCTTCTTATTGTTTTTACCACCTTGCTGTGGTTTCGGAGCCTCCTGGGATGCAACAACAGTCTCTTCTTTAGGAAACAAGCTTTCATATCTCATAGCTTTTTCCACTATCTTCTCATATGGATCATCAAGATGATCCACCAATGACCTTCCAATATAGGTATCCAAACCCATTACAAACTACTCGTTCTTCTGATAAGGGGAGTCAATATACGAACGAGCATACTTCAATATGGCCTCAAAATCAGAAACATAATCAAACATTGATCGACCATTATGTTTCATCTCCACAAACTTCTTGAATATAACTGAATTCTGAGCAATAGAGATGATTTTGTCTCGAACTTGACTTGGAACTGTTCCCATGTTATCTCATCTTCCGGAGTCTTAATCGTGACAGAGTTCCACCAATCCATGGCCTTGCCGTGTAATTGTCTCGATGCAAGCTTCCTTTTGGATGTATCGTCTATACCCAAATCTCCAAAAATCCGTACACAAACATCTAACCACCTTTGAACCTCTTCAGTCAGCTATGTCCCCTTGAACGACTTTCCTTCGAGAGAAGTGAAGTCTTTGCATAGCTTCGCGAAGTCCACAGCCCTCAGTGCCTACACTTGAACTCCTACATCTACCGTTGCTGCCTCCTGAGTGGGTACCCTCCTCATGATCGCTGCCATTATGGCCTCGAACATAGCTGGGTAGTCTGGTATACCGCCATTTCCCTCTCTAGGAGCAGCCTTCTCCCTAGCAGCGTGTCTCGATAGTCGATAACTCATTCTAAATATATATAGAATTATTAACCACTTACGAGAAAATTGCTATAGAGTTCAAACGATATTACTATACACTACTATATAGTATACATCCATCTGAAATCTGCAAATGCATCTCTCATACGTAATTACGTCTTCGAACCTTGGCTAAAATCGATAACCAGAGCTCTGATACCAAATGTGACGACCACCCATAACTCCTGCACTTAACAAGGGAAACAATGCGCTAAAAGACATGCCAGGAGGCTATGGACAATCATCAAGGTAGGATAACACAAACAGAACCTGTCGTATAACTCACAACGCAAGGATAAAATATAATAGAACATATACAACATGCAATAATAGTGAAGCATATTTGAGCATAAACTTGAACTTTCATAACAACTAGAAAGAATATCCATACGCCATTGGAGTACAACATAAGTGTCGGTACAAATTCGCCTCACTACAACACTTAGTGTAACACCCCATATTTTTTAACAACACTAAAAGAGGATAAATTAAATAATAATTAATTTAATATTCGGAATTAAGGGAAATAGACTATGTCATTACGTCCGTCTTGAAATTCTGGTCAAGACAAACATTTGGTTTGCGTAAAATGGACACCTTATGAAGAAGTTATGTATACGCACAAGATAATATATATACACGTATATGTATGTATGTATATAGGGTCCAAGAATTCAAAATCAGGTCCAGAAAGTTCAAATTTCAGAAATTAGGGGTGAGCGGGAAAAGTCCCGCCTAGGGGAGTGGACCCCCTTAAGGGGGTGTCGACCCCTAGGTCGACCCCCCAACGGGGGTGTCGATACCAGGGTCGACCCCCCTAGGGATGATGTGGCTAAGTTGGTTTCTAGGGCTGGCAGCTATAAATACATGGTCATTTCTCTTGTTTTCTTCATTGGAGATCAATGGAGGCCAAATGCTGCTGGTGCCTGAACTGAACAGAACCCTTTTCTTCAACAACAATCAACTTTGCAAATCAAACTTAGAGATTCAAGTGTAAATCCAAGCTTTGCTATTTTCTACCTTTTCTTTTAATCCAAACAGTGTGAGTTAATTACTTTTAGATTTAAATGATTAAAATTAATTTGTGATATGACTGTGATTTGGATATATACGTGCCTGTGACTGAATCATATTGGGTCTATCATAATTTGTGAATCTATAAGCCTAGACCTTATCATGCTAGATCTATTTTATAGATCTAATTCTTTTGTGGTTAATTAATCATGTCACCTAAGTGGATCTTACCCTTTTTCTAAGTTTGTCGTTAATTTGGGATTATCATTATCTGGGCAATTAAACCTTTGTTTAGATCTAGATCATCATGTTGTGATTAATTGAGATCTGTCATTATTGGACATATGAATTCTTATCTGGATCTGTTCATCCTAAGTATGTTAGAACTAGTTTTATCATTACCATTTTCACTAGATCTGTTTTTATGTCCTCCTTATTATTATGCCAATTACATGTCTATGCCAGTATATATATGTTATGTCACTTTTGTTAGAATGATCACTATTTTCATTTTTCCCAGCACCTTTCCCTTTTATTGTTTATGGCTAGGCTACTTTCTAGCCTAGATGCCGCCAAATATATAGGAATGCGTTAGTGAGGGAACGGGGGAAAATATTGGAACTGGCATAACTTGGTTAATGAATATGAATATTGACATATAATTCACTTTGTACAAAATTGGGGAAAAAGGGGCGTGGAACCTATAACCTATAACGACATAGGTGAGAATTTGGATAATAATGAAATATCTAAGATTACAATTAGAAATTGTAATGCATTAGTAGTGGAAGTCTGCCCGAACCCAACCGGCATATCCAACAACCACTAATGTTGAACCTAATGTGAGAGGTCTAAGTGCACAAATACGAATCGGGCTAAGACACGGGGTTAGGCCCAACTTGTGGAAGAAGTCTACCCAGACCCGACCGACATATCCAGCATCCACATGTTGTAGGCCTAATGTGGGAGGTCTAGTCCATTATAACCATAAATGAAAATATAGTAATAATTGAAATACTTAACCTAGTGGAATCCATAGGGATTGTGTGAACATGAACATGAATAAGGGTTTAAGTGAAATTGGGGGGGGGGGGGGTTAAGTTAAGTATATCTGAGATGGGTGGGTAATATCTAAATATATGCCCATAAAACTTAACCAGTTGGGGGTTATGTAATTAAAGACACCTAGTGATATACATAACCGATGGAAATAATAAAGATATGTAATTAAAGACACCAAGTGGTATACATAATCAAATGGAAAACCTAGTGGGTGATACAAGACAAAGGGGAGAGCTTGTATCATATTGTATGAGACCTGTTTCATCCAGTAACCCGAAGTAGGTATCAAAACATGTACTCCGAACTAGGTCGGAGAAGGGGCACGCTTATTGGACTGATTGTAAGAGATCCAAACGTGGAGAACTGTGTGGGCGATGCAAACCGACCGGGCCATGTGCGTGCATGAGCCGGGTAGAGGAGGATAAGATGACTGTGACACCTGTTGATATGGGGTTGTGCATATCAGCGGAGGGTTGCCACTGTTGGATCTAGATTAACCCTAGAGGGGGTGAATAGGGTTTATTACAGTTTTGAAGAGTTATTAAAATAAATCGCAGCACAGATAATCGGCAGGGAAATAAATGCAGTAAATAACACACAGATATACCCAGCTTCGGCAAACTCTGCCTACTGCTACATTCACTAAGGTTTCTACTAGGTGTTAATAACAGATCCCGCTTATAGACCCTATAAACTCGCACTCCCTACTCTTGTACTAACCCTACGCTCAAAACCCTAAATTGATCGATATCCCCTCGACCAGATTTTCCCAAATTACAAACCCGTAATCCATAACCCTAGATTTTACAGACTCTAGTAAACTGCCAGCTAAACCCTAACTGGATTCCCTAGTATTTTACAGCCACTAGAAACTGATGGATCGAATACAAAAAGAATAAAAAAATAACACAAAAAAATAAACAACTAAAACCATAGGATTTAAAAAGAAGGGTCATCCCCTTTATCACTTAAAACACTTGGCCGACCACTTTCATTTGAGTTGCACCGAATCTCTTTAGTCCCGTTCTCTTTGCTTTGTTGAGAAAAAATGGCGGCTATTCAAGTTGGGGATTAGGGTTTCAGTTAATTCCCAAATCAGAACGCGATTCTTCTTCAAGTCTGGATAAATCTTCTGATGCTTGAATATGTTGTTACTCTTGGCAGATCTGATTTGGGCTAGCCTCACTTCTTGCAATCGAAAACATATGAGATTTACTGATTTAATTTTTCGATTTTGTACTTGAATTTGAATTCTTGGTTTTCGGTCTGGATGATATTTGCCAGTGATGAGATAGGTGACGTTTATAGGATTTTTAAAAACCCTTAAACTACTCTGATTTCATATATGGCTCGAACCTAATTTTGCTCTCGAGTTATTGTTGGCTTGCTTGATAATTTGTGGTTTCTACTTTTGAAATTCTCAAATGGAATTGAAATTGGTTGCCTTGAATTTAAACGTGATATGTTTCTAGAGTGTTTGTTGTCTTATACCATCTTTGTGCAATTCTGGAAACCATGGATTCATTTCTTGCCAAGACTGGAATCGAGATTTTTGCCTCAATTAATACTTGCCCAAAATTTGGATTGATAACCGATTGATTGCCAAATCATGCATTCGAAAAAAAGGAAACATAAATGATTTTCTTAACTAAAAAACTGGTCTTTGATACTGATGATTTCTAGAAGTATTTGCCAAAAAAATTTGTCCCATTTCAAAATTTATTTCCAGAAATTGATTGCAAAAAAAACTTTGTGAAAAACAGATTAGAGATTATCACTTGCCTTTGTTTCACGGATATATAAGCATACTAGAAATCATTGATTGAGCATGCCATACATGTCTCAATAAATTATTGGCTTATTCACTACTTTGCTGCTGGATATGTGACACTGATTTCTTGCCAAAAGTATTTCACCGATTGTAGAAAATCTGGAAAATATTGATCACTAAAAAATTAACTGAATTATTGCATGATTAAGTCTGCATCTTGAATACACTTTATTGTATATGAATTAGCCTTTGCTTTGATTGTTCCCATGACTGTTGTGACTATCATTATCCTTTTCATTCGCATGATCAAAGAATTGTTGCCCTGTTTGCATTGCAGTGTGACTATGGTGCTGTGTGCACCACTTTAAGTTGTCTCGTATCCATTTGAATCTGAAATTCACTTACTGTCTGAACCAGTATTGTAGCATACCTATGCAATCATGATTGTGAAACTGATCTCATGCATTTGTCCATACATACATACATACCTGTACATGCAAATATTGAGAGCTTGTCTGCATTCTTTGTTAACTTGGCATTTCCCATGTGTGTTTATTTCCTGAAAGTTGTGTAAACTGGTCTATGTCTTTACTGCCATGTTTGTTGCATTCGAAAATGAACAGTGCTGAACCAAATTCTATGCCATTTTCCATTGTTGCTCGATTTACCCATACCGTGCTGCAATTAATCTACTCCATGTAATCAATGTTGTTTGGTTGGCTTCTTCTTATTTGAGTGATGGTAACCTGGTTATGCATTCTGCCTGAACTAAGTATGTACATGCCCGAATTCCTTGCAGTTGCAAATACATGTTCTCTTGCCCACTTGTACATATTTCCATGCACCATTTTTTTTTAAAAGAGTGAAACTGAATATTCTCCCTTCTTTTAACTACTGCTCACATGCACACTTTCCTGCTTGTATATGTATATCACTGTCTTTCTTGATTGATCTGAATGTTGCCATATAGTTGTAATCCACTGACCCATGTACATGTTATGTTCATGCTGTCTTGACTCTGTTAGCTTGCTGTTACCATGTTGTTTACAATCCATTGAGTATTTACTTGCCATGATCACACTGATTTGAGTTGTACATATGAGAACTGCCTTTGATATGTGCTTGCATCACTTGTGTACATTAACTCGACCACGCCGAACCCTTCATTTTGACTTTATCACATTGGTTTGAACCATGTTTGAGCTGTGTTGAACTTTCACTTCAATGTTTGTTGTAGCACTGAGTCGAGTTGGTCCTCGCGGATGCTCCTCAGTTGCTCGCTACATTCTGATTGGCGAGGCAGTGCATACGTGTATATTCATGCACGTGTGTACATGCAGCCATCTGAATGAATTTTCCTGTCCCTGCA
This sequence comes from Allium sativum, assembly GCA_030737875.1. Taxonomy (NCBI): domain Eukaryota; kingdom Viridiplantae; phylum Streptophyta; class Magnoliopsida; order Asparagales; family Amaryllidaceae; genus Allium; species Allium sativum. The sequence continues at coordinate 18,314 of JASFAX010006968.1, read as the reverse complement.
CAATAATATGTGTATATACATACACATGTGTGTGTATACATATATCGTGCGCGTGCTACATTAACATATCAGATCAAGTCATGAAAAATGATGAGAAACACACTGAAATTCTGAGGCAAATAAAATTTTAAAAATAAAATTATATTTGCATGTGTTCAGTTTTTATTTCTATTGCAGTGTACTGTGTGTGTTTCTATTTGTGACAGGTAAGTATGAAGATGACTGGACTGACAGTGAAGGTGTTGTGAAGACAAGAAAAACAATGTATATAAGTGTCAATGAATGTATGAGTCTGAAACTATATATGAGTCAATGTGAGTTGTATGTGTATGAATTGTATAGGCAGACTGTGAGTGTTGTAGAGAGGAACTATGTATGAAATTAAATAAGGGTTTTTACTATAAGGGCTTATTTACCTTATAAAATTAATTTGTAGGACACATCATTTAAACAATTTCTTTCCACGACAGCATTTAGTGAATTGTACAAGACACGTCATTTTTCCGCCATTTTCCAATTTCGCATCTCGATTAAATACCTATTTCCACACTTTTCATTCAAAAATTAGAAATAATCGCAAATTAGGTTTTACTCAAAATCAATCCATTTTCCTTTAATTTTTGTTGCGACAATTTTTATTACTATACTCTGATCGATTTTCGAATTTTTATTAAATCTTATTCTAATCGTTTTCTACTTAATTTAGGGTTTATTTTGGATCTGCTTATCTTCTACAAAATTGCTTGGTAGACGACATTATCTTCTTCAATCGATTAGCAAACGAGTAAGTTTTCTGATTCCTAGTATTTAATATAATTTAAATTTATGTTTACGTTTTGTTATATGCTATCAGTTCAGTGATTAAAAAGATATTCAATTATATCTTTTTAATTTATATTAAGCAACTCATTGTTATGTTAAATGATTATTTACTTATATGGCCATCTGAAATTTAAACTGTGTTATGTTGAGTAATTATTTGATTATATCTTTTTTTCGAAATCAAAGGTTTAAAAAGATATTTTTGTTTATATTTTCCTGTAAACACAATATTATAATTATGTTATATGTAAAAAAATTAATAGGTTGATGTCGTTTGAGTATGTATGTTATACAAAGAAATTTTTGTTTTAATAAATTAGTAAATTGTTTAACAATGCTTCACTATTAAATTATTATATTATGTGGTTTACAGAATGAAAAAGATAAAGATTGTTATCTTTTTAATTTATATTTCGCTAATAACAGTACTGAAATAATAATTGCTATAATTTAGGATTATCTTTTTAGACACAGTTACATATACCGGGTAATTTTATCTATCAAAAAACAGTGTTTTGTGATACTTAGGATTTACTGTTTGTTTATTATATTGCTTTAAAAAAAATTAAAATATTAAATGTATGTACATGATTACTAACATATAAGTATACTTATCTTTCTTATGCAGGATAAAATATGAAACCAAAAAAACCTCTAGCTTGTTTAAGAAACATCCAATATGCATTTTTTAAATGAAGGAGGACATCAATGCATAAATTTCAGACTTATATCAAGTCCATACTATGAAGAGCACAACCAATCAAGAGTGTTATCAATAACTCCATTAGTAAAATTTTCTTCCTATATTTTTTATTATCATAATTATAATACATATATTTTTATTATATTATATTTCAATCATGTAAATTTTCCATCATTTTTACAATGTAGCTCTTTTTATTAAAAAGATATATACTCTTATCTTTTTTAAAAAAATAATGAGAATTGTGTAAATATATATTTTAAAAACATCATTATCTGTATATCAGACCTTATTTAAAAAAAATAGCAAAAAATATTGCATGAAAGGTTCAATTTTAACACACTTTTTAAAAAAACTAAATAGACTTATCTCTATAAGTTTTTGCATAATAATTATCCAAACTATGTTATTATTTATACTAATTTTTAAAAAATATTGTTTGACGACTAGGAAAGTTCTGAACCAACAAACAATTTATTAACTACTGGAACAGAAGATAACAACAGAGAATATTTTGATGAAAAATGTAGTGTCCCGAAATTCCGGTACATTTTGAGCTGACCAAATAACACAAGTCCAACCCAAATTACACTGAAAACCAGAAAACTAATAGAAAGAAAACAGAAGGTGAGAATAGATAAGATAGAAACTTAGAATAGAAGAAGAAGAAGAACATACAACATCAGAGTAACACGAATCTCATAGCGGAACGAACAACATATAATAGATAACATATCTTTGAAATAAAATCAGTATATGTATACAGTAACATTTTCAGAGTATAACACTTACATCACAACGGAAATAACAATAGCTATAAAAACGCTGCTGAAGCCTCCTGCTCCAGCTCCTTCTAGTGCATCTGTAAATCCCGACTACTTGACTGCTCGTACAAATTTGAGCACCCAAGAGTTTAGGGAAAACAAAACAAAACAAACTCCAGATCAGTCATGGGACTGGTATGAGTAAACAATTTAAAACAGTTTGGGAAAATAACGATATCTCATAAGACCACGCCATATAACGAAACGGATTTTTCCCTTATGAGAATCCAAATAAATTTGATTTAACTTTCAAATCATTTTGAAAGAAACAATGATCTTTTATATCAAAACTCTTTTGATATTACAATAGTGTCTATCAGCCAAAATATAATAATCATCTTGCAGAACGCTTTCATCTCACGTTCCACATATATAGTATACAAACAAAACCGCGAGCACTTATTAGGTAATGGATTTCCAACTATGACAAGGTATGGAACCACCTTCCGATAGTGTACCTCTAGAGATGAATACACTGGGTTCAACAACATCTTGCAACCCGGCCACACATGACCGACCACTCATTTCGCTTGAGTGTATCGAATGTATATCACCAACAGTTGGGATCAGCAACCGTTTCCAGAATGGGACAACATCGAATAGATTAAAGAATGAAATGAATATCTCTAGATAGGTGATAATACACCCTACTTGGCAGCCAACCACTTAGCCATGTTGTCTGCCCGATTTTTTTCATTTCCCGGTTGTGAGGTTAGAGGCCACGCTTATCTCTGACAGATCACACGTTTATTCACTTTGAATGTCACATTGTCATACCCGCCAAATAACAAATTGATTTCTCCAAAAAATACAACGGGTATACAGCTAAGAGAAACGAATTCCTCTACCACCAAACATACATATGTTTGAAGAGATCAACTTACGTGATCCATTAAATATACTATGTCAAACATTCTTCCATACAGGTTGTCCTGGGACTAGACAAACCAAAGGTACTATTCTGTAAACAGGACAGTCCTTGCATAACTTCATCTTCAATTATCCTCATCATATCTGATCGCAACGCTAATGCCCATACAGAGTGGTTTTCAGATAATGAATCTGATCCCAGTCTCTCTGTATTGACAACCGAAATGGTCAAAAACTTCGTTAGTTCGTGAGTTAACTATCAAAGAAAAACACGTGTGCAAACAACGATATTATTTCCAAATGGAAATTATATCGATCAATCATCATTTAATGTTTATTTTTTTAGTTCATTTTTCATCTCCTGTTTCCATATGTGCAACATTTCCTATTTTCTATATTAGAAAATATTTGTTAGTAACATTGGGAAACATTTCCATTTCTTGTTTTCTATATTAGAAAACATTTTTGATTCTTATTTGGAAAACATTTCCAAAACTCCTACATTTGGATTTAAACAAATGTTTAAATAAAACATCGCTATGCCAACTCAAAACATTACACTCATTAACTAATTCACTTAACCAACCTTCACTATCGAACCCTAACCATTCCTTAGTTACAAACGAAGCCAATCAAGTTGGGGGTATAACTACCTCTCAGACCTTAATTGAACAACATTTTTAATTTCGAAATAGATGAGGTTCACCCTTAAATTCTTTAACAAACTTCCTTATGTAACTCTCGGATTCTATTTACGAATCCACTTCTTTATTGAAAAACATTTGATTATAATTATAGCGTTATAATCCCTACTTCTTAAATATCTAACTCCAAAATATAACTCGATTAACTCAAATCAATTAACCCTAACCCCATTAACTTTAACTCGATTAACTTTAATTCATTAACTCTTATCACTTAACTCCTTTCGAATAAACTATATTCGATTAACTCCTTTCGAATAACTATATTCGATACCTCCTTTAACTCTATTCGAATAAACTATATTCGATTAACTCCTTTAACTCTATTCGAATAAACTATATTCGATTAACTCCTATTCGATCAACTAATATTTGACTAACCCTTATTCGAATAACTAATATTTGATTAACTCTCTTTGAATAAATAATATTCGATTAACTCTCTTTTTCGAATAACCAATATTCGATTAACTCTCTTTTTCAAATAACCAATATTCGATTAACTCTCTTTTTCGAATAACCAATATTCGATAACATTTTTTTGAATAAACTATATTCGAGTAATTCCTTTTGAATAACTATATTCGATTAACTCCCTTCGAATAAACTATATTCGATAATCTTCCTTCGAATAAACTATATTCGATAATCTCCTTTTTGAATTAACTATATTCGGTAATCTTCCTTCGAATAAACTATATTCGATAATTTCTTTTCGAATAAACTATATTCGATTAGTCTCCCTTAATTCTATTCGAATAAACTATTTCGAATAACTCCTTTAATTCAATTCGAATAAACTATTTCGAATAACTCCTTTAATTCAATTCGAATAAACTATTTCGAATAACTCCTTTTCGGGTAAACTATATTCGATTAACTCCCTTCCAATTATCTCTAACCAATTAACTCTAATTCGAACAACTAATATTCGATTACCTCTAATCTGATTTAACTCTAATCCGATTTAACTCTAATTTGATTTAACTTTATTTGATTAACTCAAATCGATTAACTCTATTCAAATAACGCTAATTCCTTTTATAATCCTACTTACCTTCCAAATATTTCCTTTTATGATATCTTATTTATTTTCTAAATAAATATTCCTTTTATCCTTCTATTTATTTTCCCAAATAAATATTCCTTTTATCTTTCTATTTATTTAACAAATAAATATCCCTTTTCAATTCTATTTGTTCAACAATTATTTCCTTTTCAATTCTATTTGTAAATGTTTTACAAATATTCCTTTTTCAATTCTATTTGTAAATGTTTTACAAATATTCCCTTTTCAATTCTATTTGTAAATGATTTACAATGTTTTACAAATATTCCCTTTTCAATTCTATTTGTAAATGTTTTACAAATATTTCCTTTTCTATTTGTTTATACAAATAAATATTTCCTTTTCTATTTGTTTTACAAATATTCCCTTTTCTATTTGTTTATATAACAAATAAATATTTCCTTTTCAATTCTTTGATTTTATAATTTTCTTTTATAAAAATTCTTTTCCTTTTATCTATAAAATCCATTGATTTTATATAAATAATTCATTTTCAAAATACACTTTGAAAATCCCCTTTTCTACATCCCAGTATTTCTTACGGTATTTAAAATACCCAAATAACAATGATCGATATCATTCAACACACGTAATCAACACAGATTATATATATCACATCATATATTAAAATATATGAAAAGCAGTAAAATAAATGTTGAGTAATCCAGTTGGATTCCTCCGACTTGTTTCCCTGCATCCATCGATGTTAAACAATATAATTAACATCAATTTCATTTCACTATGAAATATTCTGATAAACAGAATCGATATTTGATTAACGATTTATATATATATATCATTATCTATAATTTCAACCAATACATAAACAATTCAACCAAACAGTCAACACACAACAATTAATCATCATTTAGCAGTTCTAAAAATACGTTATAAAAATATGAACTGGTAGAGTTGGTGAGTTTTACTCACATTGGACAGTTATCGTTAAATAACGATTAACTATCTTTGATTCAGACGGACAATTTGTTCTGCAATAAATTGTAACGAGCTTCGATTCACTCCCAGTCAATTCCATTTCGTAGTCGTCATCCATATGATCCTGTCGGATCTTGTTTCGCTAAAAACCGGTATCGTATGATAAATTTATTCAGTCCCGAAGTTTATACACATTTAATTTGAATTTAAACTAAAAATTAACTTTAAACGGGCCTCACCCTCAACACTATCGGCCCAAGCCCATCCCAACAACCCGTGCATAGTAGCCTTCTTCCCCGTTACTTCCCTGCTCCTTTCCTCTAGCCATTTCCGACTTGAAATCCTCACTGCACCTTCGAGTTCTCCTATCAACCATACCCATTTCGCTGAACTCGATCACCATGTTGACATCGCAACTCCATCTTGTCGGCAGAGACCCTGTACCACTGTGTGAACCTTTGAAGCACAGAATTCAAGGAAACTACATTGTTTCGATGCAGTTTACTCCCCTAAAACCAAGTATCAACTCCATTGCACAAATCGAAGCTTCAAACTCTTACAAATCTGAGCCCTGGCTCATTCATACCAACGCTAGAAAAATTTCAGTGAACCAAGCGTTGTTCGAAACCCATATACTCCTATTAGATTGAAGCTTACCTTGATACGATTCCAAAAATAGATCTATTAGGATTTATAGGAATTGATTTGATTTTCTATTGATTTTTGAAGAAGAGGTTTTCCACGTTTAGCATTTGAGAACCGATGGCGGAATATCTGTTGACTTGGGAGGAATGAATTAGGTTTAGGGTTAGGCATTGTATTTATAGAATAGAGAAATTAATTTTATATTCATTATTATATTGAATTTTAGTCTACCGCTATGTTCATTTGTTCTTTAAAAATCCATGCGATCACATATAATACCCAAAAATCACAGAAATGTACACGCAGCTACAGTTCGACATTACGGGCCCAACGAAACTGGTTCCGTCGAATTCCGACTCCGTTTGCTCACACAACGTATTTTTAAAGGTCAAATTATTGACTGTTTTTCACATTAAAATTCGGTACGGCCACATACTGACTTCAAAAATCATGAAACTTGGAATCTAACAATAATTTGATATTACGGATTCAACAAAATTAGTTTCGTCGAAAAGGAGGTCGTTTGCAAAACTGGCTATTTTTAAAGCTCTAAATAACCCATTTAAATATATAAATATATTTAAATATAATTAAATTAAATATTTAAAATAATTATTATCGTATATATATTCACAATAGAATACCATACAGCTCCAGAATATTCCTATATGAATTTCTAACTCGATATTTCATCATCAGAGTTATATCGATATTCGATTTATATTTAAATCCTTTTATAAATCGTTATAAATTATAAAGGAATTCCATAGCGACTTTTCTAAAATTTGATTTGGGCATAAATCAAAATTTACATAATGGAATCCCGATTTTTCTCTTCCACTGGAAAAATATACTTCACCAGCTCCGAACGTTTCTTGTTTCACATAAATCCGATTTAAAACGAATTATGTATATTCAGATGAAGTTCGAATCACCAAATTACGAACTACCGCGCCATTTGGAGCTCGATTTTAATTATAATATAATTATACGTTCAAACTTTAAATAATATATTCGTGAATATAATTCAACTCTGAACTGAATTATATATTTTAAATAATCCAGTTCACATTATATTGTCAATTCAGCTAATTCTGATTATTCCAAAATTAAATATATTATTTAATTATAATATTAATTAAATATTCCATAAAATTTAATTAAACAACCTTATATTATCTAAATCACTATTTAAATAATTAAATAAATTAAATATTATACCAGAAAAATACGGGACATTACATTCTTCCCCCCTTAAAATAATTTCGTCCTCGAAATTGCTAAGGTAGAAAACAAACCCTATTACTGGATTAAAAATTATTTGTTTACTTCTTAACTCCAGTTTTAACTGAATCAATTAAAATATTAATTCATTTCTTACCAACGAAATTTTTCAAAAACTCTGAAATTTTCCTAACACCCGAAATTTTCGAAAAATTTCGCCAGCACCTCCTTTGTACTAGTCAATCGGTACAACTATAACTCGCCTCTCTAGGCCATCTCCAACCCAAAAGAAAATCAAACAGCCAAGCGGCTTGCCAATTCGGCTCATAAATCTCATGCTTATACCAAATATAAACTTGTACCTTTTTGTTGGGCATATCATTCCACCTTTCATATCTGCTATTAATTCAAAATATACAAATGTTATCCCAGTCAAACTCAAATCACTTTTATCTCCAACACAACCATTCTCTTATCGAAGCCAAATTCATTTGGAACTCAAGTTCTATCCTTAATCCCAAATTCTTAACTCATCAACCCAATATCGTGTCAAATTCCTATCTCATAAATCCAATTTGTTTCGATACCATTCTAAACCAATCCAATTCCAATTACCACTTAACTAGCATTATTTCAATTCCAATTTGCTTTTACAAATTCTAATTTAATTTGTTTTCAAATCAAACAATCCTTCCTGAGAGTTTAAACCACTTAGTTTTTTCTAAATTCAAATACTTCTTTTCGAAATTCAAACCAACATGTTTTTCTCAAACAATTCAATAACAAAATCCTTGGTAGTAATCCGCCACTTAGCAACTCAAAAATGAACATCGATGATGCAGCTATCGTCATCAAAATCTATTTTCCAGCGTTTCTACACACTTCCATTTTGAAATACGTTTCAAAATACTATTCACACTGCTTATAAAACAATTTAAAATCTCCCAAAATTTTAAAATTCTCTTATACTTAATTCAATTCTACTTACAAACGCTTTTCATGTTTTTGGAATTTCAAATTCCAAATTCTGATTTAATTCATTTGATTTCATATATTACATTCATATGAATTCTGATTGGTTATTTACATAACCATTCAATTTATAATCTTACTCGATTATAATAACAACCAATATATCCAATATATTATAATCATTCCAATATAAATCCTTTATATCAAAATATAATTTCGATAAAATTATATCATTTACCGTCTTTCAAACCATACTATGTCGGTCCATCGTATTCAAGTGTTTATTAACTCCTACCGATACAGTGGATCAAACTGATCGACCAAAACCCATAAACAACTCAATCAACAAAGCTCCACAATATAAAATCATTTTATATTGAATAACAAATACGTTCACTCGTATATATACACTCAACTCAATCTAGGGTATTACTAACCCCATCTCTACTGAGTTACGCCACAGAGCCAAGGTAATCACTTAACCTTTAGCTCTGATACCAACTGTAGTGTCCCAAAATTCCGGTACATTTTGAGCTGACCAAATAACACAAGTCCAACCCAAATTACACTGAAAACCAGAAAACTAATAGAAAGAAAACAGAAGGTGAGAATAGATAAGATAGAAACTTAGAATAGAAGAAGAAGAAGAACATACAACATCAGAGTAACACGAATCTCACAGCGGAACGAACAACATATAATAGATAACATATCTTTGAAATAAAATCAGTATATGTATACAGTAACATTTTCAGAGTATAACACTTACATCACAACGGAAATAACAATAGCTATAAAAATGCTGCTGAAGCCTCCTGCTCCAGCTCCTTCTAGTGCATCTGTAAATCCCGACTACTTGACTGCTCGTACAAATTTGAGCACCCAAGAGTTTAGGGAAAACAAAACAAAACAAACTCGAGGTCAGTCATAGGACTGGTATGAGTAAACAATTTAAAACAGTTTGGGAAAATAACGATATCTCATAAGACCACGCCGTATAACGAAACGGATTTTTCCCTTATGAGAATCCAAATCAATTTGATTTAACTTTCAAATCATTTTGAAAGAAACAATGATCTTTTATATCAAAACTTTTTTGATATTATAATAGTGTCTATCAGCCAAAATATAATAATCATCTTGTAGAACGCTTTCATCTAACGTTCTACATATATAGTATACAATCAAAACCGTGAGCACTTATTGGGTAATGGATTTCCAACTATGACAATGTATCGAACCACCTTCTGATAGTGTACCTCTAGAGAGGAATACACTGGGTTCAACAAGAACATCTTGCAACCCGACCACACATGACTGACCACTCGTTTCGCTTGAGTGTATCGAATATATATCACCAACGGTTGGGATCAGCAACTGTTTACCGAATGGGACAAATCGAATAAATTAAAGAATGAAATGAATATCTCTAGATAGGTGATAATACACCCTACTTGGCAGCCAACCACTTAGCCATGCTGCCTGCCCGATTTTTGTCATTTCCCGGTTGTGAGGCTATAGGCCACGCTTATCTCTAATAGAGCACACATTTATTCACTTTGAATGTCACATCGTCATACCCACCAAATCACAAATTGATTTCCCAAAAAATACAATGGGTATACAGCTAAGAGAAACGAATTCCTCCGCCACCAAACATACATACGTTTAAAGAGATCAACTTACGTGATCCATTAAATATACTCTGTCAGACATTCTTCTGTACAGGTTGTCCTGGGACTGGACAAACCAAAGGTACTATTCTGTAAACAGGACAGTCCTTGCATAACTCCGTCTTCAATTACCCTCATCATATCTGATCGCAATGCTAATGCCCATACAGAGTGGTTTTCAGATAATGAATCTAATCCCGGTCTCTCCGTATTGACAACCGAAATGGTCAAAAACTTCGATAGTCGGTGAGTTAACTATTAAAGAAAAACACGTGTGCAAACAACGATATTATTTCCAGATGGAAATTATATCGATCAATCATCATTTAACGTTTATTTTTTTTAGTTCACTTTTCATCTCTTGTTTCCATATGTGCAACATTTCCTATTTTCTATATTAGAAAATATTCGTTAGTAACATTGGGAAACATTCTCATTTCTTGTTTTCTATATTAGAAAACATTTTTGATTCTTATTTGGAAAACATTTCCAAAACTCCTACACTTGGATTTAAACAGATGTTTAAATAAAACATCGCTATGCCAACTCAAAACATTACACTCATTAACTAATTCACTTAACCAACCTTCACTATCGAATCCTAACCATTCCTTAGTTACAAACAAAGCCAATCAAGTTGGGGTATAACTACCTCTCAGACCTTAACTGAACAACATTTCTAACTTCGAAATAGATGAGGTTCACCCTTTAAATCTTTAACAAACTTCCTTACGTAACTCTCGGATTCTATTTACGAATCCACTTCTTTATTGAAAAACATTTGATTATAACTATAGCGTTATAAACCCTACTTCTGAAATATCTAACTCCAAAATATAACTCGATTAATTCAAATCAATTAACCCTAACCCCATTAACTTTAACTCGATTAACTTTAATTCATTAACTCTTATCACTTAACTCCTTTCGAATAAACTATATTTGATTAACTCCTTTCGAATAACTATATTCGATAACTCCTTTAACTCCATTCGAATAAACTATATTCGATTAACTCCTTTAACTCTATTCGAATAAACTATATTCGATTAAATAATATTCGACTAACTCTTATTCGAATAACTAATATTCGATTAACTCTCTTCGAATAACTAATATTCAATTAACTCTCTTTTTCGAATAACCAATATTCGATTAACTCTTTTTTTTTCGAATAACCAATATTCGGTTAACTCTCTTTTTCGAATAACCAATATTCGATAACATTTTTTTGAATAAAGTATATTCGATTAATTCCTTTTGAATAACTATATTTGATTAACTCCCTTCGAATAAACTATATTCGATAATCTTCCTTCGAATAAACTATATTCGATAATCTCCTTTTCGAATAAACTGTATTCGATAATCTTCCTTCGAATAAACTATATTCGATAATCTCCTTTTCGAATAAACTATACTCGATTAGTCTCCCTTAATTCTATTCGAATAAACTATTTCGAATAACTCCTTTAATTCTATTCGAATAAACTATTTCGAATACTCCTTTAATTCTATTCGAATAAACTATTTCGAATAACTCCCTTTCTATTAAACTATATTCGATTAACTCCCTTTCAATTATCTCTAACCAATTAACTCTAATTCGAACAACTAATATTCGATTACCTCTAATACGATTTAACTCTAATCCGATTTAACTCTCACTCGATTTAACTATAATTTGATTTAACTTTATTTGATTAACTCAAATCGATTGACTCTATTCAAATAACTCTAATTCCTTTTATAATCCTACTTACCTTCCAAATATTTCCTTTTATAATATCTTATTTATTTTCTAAATAAATATTCCTTTTATCCTTCTATTTATTTTCCCAAATAAATATTCCTTTTATCTTTCTATTTATTTAACAAATATATATATATATATATATATATATCCCTTTTCAATTCTATTTGTTCAACAATTATTTCCTTTTCAATTCTATTTGTAAATGTTTTACAAATATTTCCTTTTCAATTCTATTTGTAAATGTTTTACGAATATTCCCTTTTCAATTCTGTAACACCCCGAATTTTAGTTAATACTAAAATTCACTAATTACAGGATAAATAATCTCAGATGTGGGAATTGGGGGTAACGGGCTGCGTCATTGCGTTCGTCTCGGAAAAATTCGCGAAATAGAGTCCGAGTTTTCGAGAATCGGAGTCCGTATGGCCCAGTTAAGGCCCAATGAAGTTTGCAGAAAAATTAAAGCTAAAAACAGATTTAAAAATTCAAATTTAGATTTCAAAATAGAACCAGCGGGGCCAGGCGGGAAAATTCCCGCCCTAACCATGTCGACAGGGCTGTCGACAGGCCTTTCGACAGGGGGGTCGACTTGCCTGTCGACACGGCGTGGCGAGCCAGAGGGCTTGGGTGCACCAGATTGGGTTTTCTGGCTAGGGCTGGGTTGGGTTCTAGAGATTTCCGAAATCTAAGGGTCCTAATCTAATCTAGGGTTAATCTAAGGGCCTAAAACACTCACCTAATCTATAAATACACCCTAAACCTACCCTAATCCATACTAAAAATAGAAATGATGGCCTCATGCCGCCAAATTAAATCTTAGAAGGAGCCTCCACTAATTTATGAAGGAAGTTGCAAGCTAATCAACCTCTAATCACCATCTTCTTCATATTTAGCAACTAATTCCACTTCATAAGTTTGCTAATCTTGGGTTTGGTGAGTTTCTATCACTTTAACATCAATTGCTAAAGTAGATTGGGTGTAATGAGACTTATGGTCTTAAATGCGGATTAGTGAGTTTGAATCATTTGTAATGATATGCTACTCTATGTTTTCATATGTTTATGCATGTTTAACAAGTGGGTTTATGCATGTTTAATAAGTTGGTTTATGCATGTTTAACAAGTGGGTTTATGCATGTTTAATAAGTGGGTTTATGCATATCTAATAAGTGGGTTTATGCATGTTTAACAAGTGAGTTATGCAAGTTCATATGCAAGTTATGTGTATGATGTTATGTAAGTTATGTGTAGGTTGTTGTGCAAGTTCATATGCAAGTTATGTATATGCTTAAATACAAGTTTAATATGATATGCAAGTTATGCATGCTTATGCAAGTATGTGAATGCTTATGCAAGTTATGTATATGCTTAAATGCAAGTTTAATATGATATGCAAGTTATGCATGCTTATGCAAGTATGTGAATGCTTATGCAAGTTATGCATGCTTATGCAAGTATGTGAATGCTTATGCAAGTTATGTATATGCTTAAATGCAAGTTTAATATGATATGCAAGTTATGCATGCTTATGCAAGTATGTGAATGCTTATGCAAGAATGTGAATGCTTATGCAAGTTATGTGTATGCTTAAATGCATGTTTAACATGTTATGCAAGTTATGAGAATGCTTATATGCAAGTTCAACATGTTATGCAAGATATGTGTATGATAATATGCAAGTTTGGGTTAAATGTAGTTGGGTTAATATATGCTCATATATGCAAGTTGACATCCTCTTAACCCATGACAAAGTTATATGCTAAAATTTGGTTAAACCCATGATATTTGTGATGGATCTTCCCTTTATTATGTCATGAAATGAGAACGATTTACGTGGGGAACGATGGGGTTAATAAATATGTTAATAAAAGTATGATTGGGTATGATTAAGTATACCACAGAAATAAATTAACATAAGTGGGAATTTACCTATTGAGTTAGGTCTACCCCATGGGAATTTACCTATTGAGTTAGGTCTACCCATGTTATGAAAAACTTGATATTAATTAGGGATAATTAATATGGGGGTGATTAATTAGGCGTAATTAATCAACTAAGACACGAGGTTGGACCCTTTTGTAGCGGAAGTCTGCCCGGAACCGACCGGCCATCCAGCGGCTACAAATGATTGGCCCAATGTGAGAGGTCTTAGTCATAAATTAAATACATGATTAAAGTAAAGACACGAGGTTAGACCCTTTTGATGACAGAAGTCTGCCCGGAACCAACCGGCATATCCAGCAGTCATAAAAGATGGTCTAATGTGAGAGGTCTTTATGAGGTCATGATCTTAATTAATTAATTAAGAAACACTTAACCATATTAGCATGTAGAGGGACATGAGGGGTTAAGTGGGTGCCTTGGGTGGCATGTGGAAATCTAGTGGGTTGCCTTGGGTGGCAATAGAAAATACGATTAGAATACTTAACCAAGTGGAAACATGTAATTAAACATGATTAAAGGGTTAAGTGGGATACACTAGATAAGTGACAAGCTTAGGTGGGTAGCTTGTGGGGGCCCATTTCAACCAATATCCCAAACGTATCTTTGTGGGCTCGACTCTAGTTGAGTGACGGGACACGCATATTGGGCTTGACTATAAGAGGCCAAAACGGGTTAGCGGTGGCAGCGCAAGTCCAACGGGTTTCATATGCGTGTGTGGGCCCGGGCTGGTAGATAAGCCGTTGTTGCATCGTGTAGATATAAAGCCATGCACCGTTGATATTATCAGGTGGCCACTTTAGGGAATGATACACCCCATTGTGGGACCAGCACGGGTATCTACGGTAGGGAGCCGATCGCTGGGGAGTAGTGGGTACACCTAATAAAGATAGGGGCAGACGGCACCTATGTAGGGGTACACGAAACTACTGGGTAAAATTACTGAGTACACCTAGTGGAGATAGGGGCAGACGGCACCTATGTAGTGGGCTAGGGGTACACAAAACTACTGGGGAAATTTTCTAAGTCCTTGGGAGGGATCAACCTTTAAGTAGGAATGACTGGTGTGGTGCAGTTAGTAATTACCCTTGGGTGGGTAGATGCGTCTTTACGGTTATCTTAGTTTATCCTAAGTCTACCAAGCTGCTTAGTGTAGCCATTCATCCCCAGACATTACCGTAGGTCAAGTTTATGTCTTCTCTGGTTACTTTAATGATTGTATTGTTAAAGTTATAGGACTCGCTCAGACTTATGTCTGACCCCGTTGTTTTTATCTTTTTCCCAACCCTCAGGTCCTACGGTGGATCCTAGCAGTAGTGGAGCTTGATCGGATTGCTGTCCCAGTCTTTAGGAGCTTGGATAGATGTAAAGCTCCAGTTATCCAGTTATCTTTTCTTTTGTCCTGGCTATTGTATGAGAGAGTGGGATTATGTACTTCTTTATTTTGATGGATATTGTACTTGACTTTTATTTTGGTTTTATGATGTAACCAGACATGTTTACTTCCGCTGTTATGAGATGATGTTTTAAATTTCAAGTACTATTTATATCTGTCTTGTTGTAATTTTTCTGTTCTATATTCACTAAAATGCTCCACCGATGTTATGGCATTCCCTTAGAGAGTGACCATAGCGGGCGTGGGGTGTTACACGTGGTATCAGAGCAAAGGTTACCGAAACAGATAAAATTTTTAGAAAACTATTTTTCTAAAACATTTTTGGAAGAGATATTTTCAAAAACATGTCTTTAAAGAGAAAAGTTTTTGAAAGAAAAGCATAATCCCCAATAGCCATATCTATATCCTTCGAATTCTCCGTTTTGAATCTTTCCTTTTTCGTTTCAGCATGGCTGAGGATCTTAACTTTCCGGAGGGTGTGACGGTACCAGTATGGTATAGGAGATTGATGGAGGCTAGGGCCACCACTGTGGGTCCAGCAAATGTTCCTCCACCAACCGTAGCACCCGATCTTCCTCCTCCCCCTCCTCCTCGCACGGATACTTTTGCTAAGACTTGCAAGGAATTTAAAGCTATGGGAGGGAAACCTTTTCAAGGATTTGAAACTTTTGTGGAGGCTAGAGATTGGCTTAAAGAGGTGGAAGAATTGATAGATATCTTTGAGATGGAAGAAGGAAAGAAAGTCAAGTTAGCTGCTTGGTTAATGAAAGGAGAGACCTCATTCTGGTGGGAGGTCACTAATGGAGAACGCCCCGTTGACTCTTGGGCGGATTTTAGGCAAAGATTTGTGGCAAAGTTTCTCTCAAGGGCGGAGGAAAACTTGTATATGGAAAGATTCTTGACTTTAAAGCAAGGAAATCTCTCAGTGAAGGAATATGTCAACAAGTTTAATCAATCGGCAAGGTTTGGCCTAGACATGGTGAATACACCGGAGAAGAAGGCTTTGAGGTTCGTAAAAGGCTTGAATGAACCGATGCATGGGTTGGCTATGACTCATATCCCTATGGGGGCCACCTTTGAGAAGCTAGTTGACATGGCACTCATGCATGAAGAAGAGAAAGGTCCCAATGCTAATAAGGCACCCGAGAAGAAGGGAGATCAAAAGAGACCTCAGCAACAACAACAAAACAAAGGTGGCAAAGGCAACGGTGGCAAGGGCAAGAAGAAGAAGTGTTTCAATTGTGGGACACCTGGCCACCTAAGCAAGGATTGTCGCAAGAAGAAGAAGACTGGCTGCTTCCACTGTGGCGAAGCAGGGCATCTAGTGAAAGACTGTCCTAAGAAAGGGCAAAGGACGGGGTCTACCTCAGGAGGACAGGTGCAAGCTCTTATGGCACCAGGTCAGGCTAGGGGGCAAGTACAGGCTCTCGCAGTCCCACCGATTCAGGAGAGAGGTATAACTATTTCCGTTGAAAGTCTGGTTTTTCTATTTGATCATCCTGTCCGTACATTGTTTGATTCAGGCGCATCGCATTCGTTTATCTCATCATCATTAGTTGAGTCACTGCACTTAGACACCAGTCTGGTAGATGATCCCTTGGTTGTTTCAAACCCAATTGGGGGCTCCACTTATTTGTCCATGATATGTTTGGGTTTGAAGATTTCTATACTTAGCATTGAGTTTAGATGTGATGCTTTTGTGTTGGGCTTCACGGGCTATGGGTTGATTTTGGGCATGGACTGGTTATCCAGTAATGGTGCCGTTCTTGATTGCGAAAGGAGAGTTGTTAGGCTCATGACCCGCTTGGGTAACACTCTCGAGATTTCTTGTAATCCCAGGGATTCTGTTATGCTAAGTTATCTTGAATCGCTTGACGCTTCGGTCGAGAGTTTACAATCTGTTAAAGTGGTCCGGGAATATCCGGATGTGTTTGAGGAGGTGAAGGGCTTACCTCCGAAGCGGGAGATTGACTTCCGAATATATCTGGTGGATAATGCTAAACCTGTATCTTTACGAGTGCGCCACATGGCTCCTCGTGAGAGGAGGGAACTCCATAAGCAAGTAGGGGAGTTGCTTGAGAAGGGGTTCATAAGACGAAGTACATCGGAGTGGGGTGCTCCAGTAGTATTTGCTACAAAGGCGGATGGGTCCCTCAGACTTTGTGTAGACTATAGAGAACTCAACAAGCTCACAAAGAAGAATAGACACCCATTGCCGAGGATTGATGATCTTTTCGATCAGTTGGTTGGCGCTTCAGTATTTTCTCAGTTGGACTTAGCCACGGGGTTTCATCAGTTGAGGGTGGCTGAGGATAGCATAGACAAGACTGCCTTTAGGACTCCGGATGGTTTCTATGAGTGGCTGGTGATGCCATTTGGGTTGACGAACGCCCCCGCATACTTTGTTGATTTGATGAGTAGGGTGTTCAGGGAGTACCTTAATAAGTTCGTGGTGGTCTTTGTGGATGACATCTTAGTCTTTTCTAAGAGTGAAGAAGAGCATGCCCTACATCTTAGGGAAGTGTTGGAGACTCTTCGAGCGCATAGCCATAAGGCTAAATTCTCTAAATGTCACTTTTGGAGGAAGGAAGTGCGGTTCTTTGGACACGTGTCTCTAAGGAAGGGATAGCTGTGGATCCCGCGAAGGTAGTGTCCATCAAAGATTGGAAGGTTCCGAAGAATGCTACCGAAGTAAGAAGTTTCTTGGGGTTGGCGGGTTATTATAGGAAGTTTATCAGAGACTTCGCGAAGATATCAGCCCCATTAGCCCGCTTAACGAA
>JASFAX010006967.1:0-28800 GCA_030737875.1 Allium sativum | reverse complement strand
GTAAGGAATATCTTATAGTGAAAAGTTTGGAGCTAGTATGGTGAGAACTTCTAATTTAAATATTTATTTAAATTAGTTAATTATAATTAGCTGAGATTAATTATAATTAGTTGATGATGATTATGTGATGGATGTTGATGTTTGAATGGTTGTTAATGCAATTAGATAATACAATGAACGCTGATATGCGTTATTGTCTGTAACGCTTATGCACAGTTAAAATGTTGTATGTTATGAATGAATTCGTATCCATCTGATCGTATGATTCATTTGGATAAATATGATTGCATTGTATGATATCACACACACACACACCCCGTGGTTGTATGAGTGATCGATTTAGAATCTCCTTCCTGTGTACGATTTTATTTAATTACTAAATAATATTTAAAATTTTGGTTTTGAATTTAATTAACTTTTAAATATTGAATTAGGATTTGGAAAATGATTTGAATTATGTATTGATTTTTGTATAACGATCTTTATATCTATTTGAAATTGGTTTTTGGTAAAAATATTTTCAATTTAAATTCGAAATAAGATTTTGAAATTTGAATATGGTTTTGTATATATTATAATAATGATATAATATACATCAGAACGTTCTAGGATGACAGAGAGGATGGTGTCTAGGCTTGGGTTTGGAAATTCAGTTTCCTTCTCTCCCTGGCTATCCCTAACTGATCCGACGGATGGGATGGTTAAATAAAAATCTAATTTGAAATTATTTGAATGGTGATTTAATTAGAAAAAAAGTTGGGATTTAAATTCAAATAATTTTAAAAGTCAATTTAAATGATTTATATAAGTTTATAATTATTTTTAAGGTAATTTGAAGTATTTAAGAATAATGATTATTTTGGTCAAAATTAGAGCTTGTCGCATTATGGCAATATGTAAATGCTTATAACTTTTCCAATTTAAATCGGATTTCCACGGAACGAAAAACATTTGACTCCTATTTACGAGAGATTTCAAATGAGTGAAGGCAGATTTTAATTTCGGGTTATAGTGATCAAGCTATGTTTAAAACCGTTTTGGAAAAGATCATTGTAAGGGCATAGTTTTGTAACGCTTTTGAAACGTTGTTGTAACGCTTTCATTAAAAGCAATCTATTTTGAAGTTTTAACCTGCAAACAATTTTACGAACTATGAGAAATCATTTTTAAATGATTGTAGGATGTTTTCAAAGGTTTAGAAGTATTCGAAATATTGTATATCGGATTTAAATTGATTTATTTAAATAGTAAAATAAGTTTTCCAATTTTGAGTAATTGGATATGGTGGGAAATAAATCTTCGATGTTTAATATTAATTCAGTAGATGATGACTCTTACTATTTGAGGAATTTAAAAGGTAGTTCATCATTATTCCTCTTATAGTATGAGTTGGATACGGAGGTTAATATTGAGGATAAGTTAATGATATTTTTTTATCCAGATCTAATGTCAAAGAGTTGGAGAAATCTTTTAATTATGATACAAGTCCCTAATTTGATTAAGATAAGTTGGATGGAAATAATCTTCGGATATTTGATATGAAATTCTGCGGCGTAAACGTATACTATTTGAGGAATTTGGGAGATATTATTATACCGATATTCCCCTTATGGTGTTCGTTGATTATGAGAATTGATTTCGAATATAAGTAGATACAATTTCTGTGTAACTTATGTTCAATATCAATTGATTTGCGTTTCGCCGTGAGTGGTATTTTCAAAGATATCGTTCTTGAAACCCGATGAGATTGAATGGTGGAAATTCATATCGTAATTGGGGATTTAATCAAATCTTTGATTTGAGGGAATTAAAGGTAAGAAATTTGAAGCGAAGGTATAATCTTTGATTTCAAAGAAGAGTAAGAGGATAATGAGATGTTTGAAATTAAAGTAATTCAAAATCTTGAGTTATATATGAATTGATCATCTAGAAGGAGATTTGAATTGAAAACCTGTGTGAACCATAGCTACTGTTTAAAGTACGCTTATTACTTGGAAAGATCGGGATCGAATATATGTTCGAAAACCATTCCAAGTAATAATACGACGTTATGAAACAATTCAAGACTTGAACAACGAATGAAGACCGGGAATATTTAAATTTGTTTAGATTGATTGTTGATTAATGTCTCGGTTAGGTAGGCCACCGATACGAGGTATGATTTGCATGAGACCTGAACATATTTAAGTATTTTCGGGTTGTTGTTCCTTTCGGACCCAGAACGGATTTGTATGGATGGTGTGTCTGACGTTGAAATTGACCGCATAGCACTGATTTCCGTTAATGTATATCGGATTTGTGGCAATATATTATCCTTATCTCTAGGTCATATGAACTTAGAGGGTATGCATTGATTTAAATCAGTGATATGTCATGAATTGTCAATGTGGCATACCCGAGTTATGAAACGAGCTAGTGATGATCAAAGAATGGCTATCGAAGCATCGCTTTGTGTATGATGTGACATCGACAAACCTCACACCCCGGATTGATGAGAAACTAGCGGGTAGGTTTTTACTTATATATGAGTTGATGATGAAGCTGTGCAGCATTGGGAAACCACTTATGAACCTAGGGAAGTTGGGTATGTTCGGGGGGTCGTGTCTGATCGAAAACCGTTGATCTGCCCTAACGATGTGTAGTCGGTGTCCGCATGATGGATGAAAAAGCCGTTGAGGCACTTCGTTTTGTATCCCTGATTGATCTTTCATGCCAGGAATCATCAAGCTGGAAATCCAATCTCCAGTGCGAGCCATACGGTTTTGGTTTGTATATATATGGTGAGATAATATTAATGGTATTATGTCGTCTAGCATTAATACATTTATTTGCGAAATTTGTTTTCCACACTATATGATAATATTAGAAGAGGATTTTCACGTATGAAAGCACGTTTGGTTATCATAAGATAAAACTCGCCCATCTAGTGTGCGCTTGCATTGTGTGATGTGGGACGAGCTTATGATAGCTTCAAATTCAAAAGTCACAGAGAATTTCTATGCACGGGAATTCATATGGAGTTAACCCGTACTGCGTTAGCGGCGTGGTCCATTGAATTACCCAACTTTAAAATGAATCCTAAATAACAACTGTTTTTGAGTTCTCACACCAGTCCCACGACTGACATGGAGTTTATTGTTCCTTTCTAAACTCTGGGTGCCCATTAATTTCCACACGGGCAGCTAGTGTTTAGTTTTGCAGTTATAGGTCGTTGGAGCAGGATTCGAAGCGCTTTTTAAGTTGGAGTCCACACTAGAGTTGGAGCTTTCGCTATATTATACAGTTCTTCCGCTGAGAGTATATATACTTTTCTTCCGCTGTATATGTTGTAACTCTGATTTTCTGTGTAGCTCTGATGTAACATTGTATTTTTCAATAAAGAGTTCTGTTATTCTGTTCAATATATGTATGCACCCATAACAATTCATCTTTGTAAACGGTTTAAGTCGGTTTATTTACCGGTGAAAATCGGGCAAAAAGATGGGTCGTTACATGATAGCTTCATTTTAAAAATGTCATTGCGTATTTATATGCACGGGAATTCACATGGAGTAAAACCCGTTTCGCGTTAGCGGCGCGGTCCGATGAAATTCCCAACTTTAAAATGAATCCTAAATAATAACTGTTTTGAGTTCTCACACCAGTCCCACGACTGACCTAGAGTTTATTGTTCCTAAACCTGAATTCTGGGTGCCTATAATTTTTGCACAGGCAGCTTGTAGTTTAGTTTTGCAGTTATAGATCGTTGGAGCAGGATTCGGAGCGCTTTTAGAGTTGGAGTTCACATAAGAGTTTGGAGCTTCTGCTATATCACACGGTTTCTTCCGCTGAGAATATATTTTCTTTTCTTCCACTGTATATGTTGTAACTATGATATTCTGTGTAACTCTGATGTAACATTTTATTATGCAAATGAAAAGTTCTACTATTTTGTTCAATATATGTATGCACCCATAACAATTCTTCTTTATGAACGGTTTGAGTCGGTTTAATTACCGGCAAGAACAGGGAAAAAAGGTGGGTCGTTACATTTTGGTTTCAGAGCTTTGGTTATACAAAGCTATGGGGTATGACATATTTTAAACAAAGGATAGGACTCATCAGAGCTATAGTATCTCATTAGAGAATGGCTAGAAATGCCCTAGAATGAGATTTTGGAATATTATAACGAGAGGGCGTATTTTTGAAATCTATATAAGGTTATTTTTTGAACAAGTAAATCATTTTGAAAATGATGATTATTTGAAATATATTTTTGAAACATAATTGGAAATAAGGATTTCGAGTGTTTTGTTCGACGTCACTGTTGGACTATCGAGTACATAAGGATTTTGAATATACACTTGATAAACGTATATACGAAGTCCAATATATACTAGGTAGATGTAGGGTCACACTCTAGTCGCTCGAGGATGATTTTACTGATGACCATGGCACCATCAGTAGTTATTTTCGAGTTTCGAAAGTGGGATGACTATATGGTTTCAATTAACACGTCGAGGAATACTTGAACCATTTCGATATGTTAGAATTATTAAAAAGGAATATAATGTAAGGACAATATGTTATAGATGCAAAACCAACTATTTTGATAATAATAAAAGGGGATATTGTAGAAGTAAACTATAATCAAGAATTAGAAAGAACACTTCAGTGTGAAAATTCATTAAGATATTATATCAATTCCACCCTCAGGGAATCTGAAGATGATTTAAACTTAGGTTTGGAATTTCTTTAAAGAGATGATTTTGACTTAAGTTAGGAATGAGTTTAAAAAGTTAATTTAAATCGTAACAAACAAGAAAGAAGGAAAAATTTGGATCTTTGAAATATTAAATTTGAAGAAGGGAGTTCTGAAAATGTTAATATTAATATTTGAAACAACCCTAGCTTGAACATGTATACACATAATCAGAGTGCGCAGAGGAAGCGTGATGGTTTTGTTAATAAAACTATTTTAAGGGATTTTCCGGCTAGTTGAGTAAGAAAAACTTTCTCAATGCGATTTGATATTTAAACAAGAATGAAAAGTGTTATATATATTTTGAATTTTAAAGTGGATTTAGAAAAAGTGTTATTCAATTATGTGAACATAACAAGCAAAATATGAATATTAAATGAGTATAAATTTGGTTATAAATGGGTTAATATGAGATTATATTGGAAATGATTGGAATAAAAAAAATTCGGAATAGAATAAGTGATTCGGAAATAAAATTCTATCTCTTCCCTTGTCGTTAGGTTTTGCTCGACCCATTGTTATATTTTGATTATCACCCTAAATTGTTGTGCTTGAAATTTTAACTGTCCAACTTTATTTCTGAATTCTTCCTTTTTCCTGCTTTAATAAAGACATGGACAAGTGAAATAATTTGGATTTGAAACCAGTATTTTGAATTACCTCTTAAATTGAACTTGAATATGTAGGAAGTGCAATAGAATTTCGAATATTAAATTTAGCCAAGATGGTATTTTTCAGGATAATTGAATGATTAGGGAAAGGATTATTTGAGAATTTAGACTTAAATTTCTAATTTAAACACTTGGTCTTATAATTGTGAGAAAATCATGGGTTCCATAAAAGTAGGTTAGAATGATAATTTCCAAAATATAAAATTTCTTAGGGTCATAGACCTCTAAGTATTGGACCATATCTTTCCTAGTTTCTCCTTAGTGGTAGGATAGAAGCTCCGAGTCTAACTCAGAGAGTTTGATTTTAAACAAGACCCGTGACGACCCTAATAATCACAAGATCATAGAAATTTCCTTAGACTCTACCTTTAGTGAGAATCAGACAGGGTACCCTGAGAATGATATGATTCATGGTTCTGACCATTACGTTTCCGATATGTTGAGAAAGAAATTTTGTAACGGCTGGAAATTTCCAACTCCTCGAGAGTCGGAAATTCCGAGACGTTAGTGAAAGAAATTAGAAGGTGAGAAAGAAAAGATAGAACTAATAGAATAGAAGAAGAAAAGAAGCACTTGCATCATCAGAGTAACACGAATCTCACAGCGGAACGAATAACATATGATATATAACATAACTTTGAAGTAAACAGTTATATATATAATAGCACTTATCAGAGTACAACACTTACAACACAGCGGAAATAACTATAGCTATAGAATCTTGCAGCCTCCTGCTCCAAGCTCTCCAAGTATATCTGTAAATCCCGACTACTTGACTGCCCGTACAAATTTAGGCACCCAAGAGTTTAGGGAAAACAACAAAGTAAACTCCGGGTCAGTCATGGGACTGGTATGAGTAAAACAGTTTAAAACAGGTATATGATATCTCATAAGACCACGCCGTGAATACGGAACGGGTTTTTCCTTATGAGTATCTAAACAACTTTGACAAGCAATATCATTGTGATATTATAAAAATGTCTAAGTACAAATAGGTATCAATCTAGCAGAAACGCTTGCATCTCACGTTCTACATACATAGTATAAAATCATAAACCGCAGGGCGCTTATCGGAAAATGGATTCCAACAGACAAGGTATAGGAGCACCTTCTGAATAGTGTAATCTAGAGGTGATATACTCAGGTTCAACAAGAACGTCTTGCAACCCGGCCACACATGACCGCTCACTCATTTAGCTTGAGTGTCGCGAATATACTGCCACCACGGTTGTAGGCCATCAAACCGCCATCCGAAGATACAGAATCAAAAAGAAGTATAAATATGAATATTCTCTAGATCGGTGACAATACACCCTGCTTGGGGATGACCCAACTAGCCATGCTGCCTAGCCCAACTTTTGTTACTTCCTGGTGTGAGGCTAGAAGCTACGTCTATCTTCAGAACATCTGATCACCATTCACTTTGAATGCCACATCGTCATACCCGCCAAATCACAAATTGACTTATTCAAAAATAATACGGGTATACAGCTAAGAGAAACGAATTCCTCCGCCACCAAACGTGAATACGTTTGAACAGATCAACTTACGCGATCCATTGGATATACTCTGTCAGACCTTCTTCCATATACGTTGTCCTGGGACTGGACAAACCGAAGGCACTATTCAGTATATCCATCTTAGTCACTGTTATCTAAGACTTATACAACAGCCCTTGCACTTTACTCCGTCTTCAATTTATCTTTGGCATATATTGCTCGCAACGCTTATGCCAATACAGAGTGGTTCTTTGGATAATAATCCAACCGGTCTCTCTATATTAACAACGTTAAAATGGTCAAAACTTTGATAGTCTGTGATCTAACTATCAAATGAAAACATGTCGGTGTACAAACAACGATCTTATTTCCAAATGGGAATTCGATCGATCAATCATCATATGTTCATATTTCCTTATTTCATATATTTAGAAAATATATGTTATTAATCATTGGAAAACATTTCCATAGTTATTTTCACATCACTATTATTTCGCAACCATCAGTCCCTAACTGTAACTAGTATGAGAACAATTCTCTAAGTATCAACACGGAAGGTCGAAACCAACATCAGATCGTCACTTAGAAAACCGTTCAACTTACCCTCTCCAGTCAGTTTCTGAATTTGCTTAACTCTATTTCTTAAATTCTTATCATGAAAACATTTCATTTTCTATGTTTAGAAAACATATCTAACTATATTTGGAAAACGTTTCCAAAACTCATTTACGGATTTCCAATGAACGTTGTATAAAACATCGTTACGCTTAATCCATTAATCGCTTATTTCTTAACTATATTTCAAATCAACCTTTTCGATCGAACCACAACTATTCCTTTGTCAATTCTGAAGTCAATCAAGTTGGGGTATAATTACCTCTCAGACCTTAATTGAACAACGTCCTTTACTGTGAAATAGATGAAGCTCGTCACTCACTTTTCCCAATCATCTGTTTACGCAAATTCTCGGATTCAGGTTACGAATCCACTTCTTATATGACAACGTTTGATTTTAACTATAACGTTATAATTCCAACTTCAGCAATATCTAACCTAAATTATAACTTTATCTCCTAACTCGAATAATTTAACAGACACCTAATTTCTAAATCAATAACTCAATCTTGATTTAAACCCTGGAAAGTAAATAGTACTTTCCCGAATTCGATATAATTGAATTCGACGTATTACTCTCTTTCGAGTAATCTCTATTTGATTAACTCTTCTTCGAATAACCTATATTCGATTATCTCTCTTCGAATAACTCATATTCGAAATCTCTCTCTTTCGAATAAACAATATTCGATCTCTTTCTTTCAAATATGCTATATTCGAAAATTTCCTTTCGATTTACTAATCGATAACTCCTTTCGATCAAACTAAAATCGATAACTCCTTTAACTCTATTCGAATAACTAATATTCGACTAACTCCTTTGGATCGACTCATTTGATTAACTCCTTCGAATAACTAATCCGAATAACTTACCTTCGAATAACCAATATTCGATTTACTCTAACTTGATTAACTTAATTCTAATCGATTTACTCCATTTCGATTCAACTTAATTCAAATCGATTAACTTAACTCAAATTGATTAACTCCTTTCGAATAACTAAATTCGATTTAACTCTAATTGAATAACTAATATTCAAATAACTCTTACGTGTTTAAACTCTATTTGAATAAGTAATTCGAATCACTCTAATGTGTTTAACTCTATTCAAATAACAAATTCGAATAACTCATTTCGAATAACTAAATTCGATTAACTCTTCGACTTTACTCGAATAGCTATATTCGATTAACACCTTCTTTCGAATAACTATGTTCGATTAACTCTTCGACTAACTCCTTTGGATTAACTAACTTCGAATAACTCCTTTGGATTACTAACTTCGAATAACTCCTTTGGATCAACTAACTTCGAATAACTCCTTTGGATTACTAACTTCGAATAACTCCTTTGGATTACTAACTTCGAATAACCAATATTCGATAACTACTCTTCGAATAAATAATATTCGGTAACTCTTCTCAAATGAATAACATTTGATTTCCCTACTCGAATAAACTATATTCGATTAACTCATTTTACTTTAACACTAATCGATTAACTAACATCGATTAACTTCTTTTGATAAACTACGTTTTCCGTTACAACTATTTCTTTTTTTTATAACGTTTACTTACCGTTACAAATATATCTTATTTATAACTTCTATTTACCGTTACAAATATTTCCTATTTATAACGTTTACTTACCGTTACAAATATATCCCATTTATAACTTCTATTTACCGTTACAAATATTTCCTATTTATAACTTCTTATTTATCTTCTAAATAAATATTTCTTTATTTTATTTATTTTCTAAATAAATATCCCTTTTATAAAACTCTATTTGTTTTATAAGTACTTCCTTTTATAAAACCGTGTTCGTTTTATAAAATCCTGTGATTTTATAAAATTTCTTTATTCTATTTATTTAATATCTAAATAAATATCCTTTATATTTCTTTTAACGAATATAATTCCATTATATTTTGATTAACAAATATATCCCCTTATATTCGGTTAACATATATATTCCCTTGTATTTGATTTACAAATATAATTCTTTTATAATTGTTTTTACCAACTATATTCCTTTATATTCAGAATCCTTTTTCTTATACATATATATATATATATATATATAATCCCTTGATTTTATATAAATAAACTATTTTCAAAATATACTTTGAAAACCCCTCTCCTACATTCTGGTATTTCTCATGGTATTTAACACGCCATATAACAACGATAAATATCGTCCCACCACACAAAATCACATAGATTATATACATCACATTATATATCACAATATAAAAATCACAGTAAAATAACTGTTGAGGAATCCTATTGGATTCCTCCAACCTGTTTCCCTGCACCACAGATGTTAGACAACACCAGTATAATATTCTGTTAGAACAGAATCAACATATAACCATTTGACGGTTTATATATATATATATACATACGTAAATATATATATAAAATCTCTACTAACTGACTAGCAGTTCAAGAAAACAATCAACATACAGTCAAACAGACAATATTTTAACAGTTCTAAAAATACAACGTGAAAATAAAATTGTTTAGAGTTTGTGCGATTTACTCACATTTGACGATCATCGTCAATGACGATAACCATCTCTTTATTCAGCTGGACAATTTATTTTGCTATAAATTGTGATGGACTCCAATCGACTCGCGGTCAGTTCCATTGCGTAGTGCTCGTCCATACGATCCCAACGCAACTTACGGTTCGTCAATCTGACTTCGTACGACCAAGATATCATCATTACAAGATTGGACTAATAAATTAAAGCTTGAATTATTTAAATGGCTTAACTTAAAAGTCTCTGGCCCATCCTCCTTCTTAAAAGCCCAGCCCGTTCACCACTTAATTACCCAACCCGTCCCTGAATTCCTCTTCCCCATTCACGAATCGCTCCAGTAAAAAGAAACCCAAACTCCACTTTGACCCCATCTTTGACCGGCCTCCACCACCATGTCGGTCATCAATCTCCGGCGCAAACACCCCCACTTGATTCACCATCGAATCTCGCACCTGTTGGCCACCACGGCACTGACTCCGACGCCCTCGATTGGATTCCGTCCCCGTGCCCTTCTCAGTAGCTAACGCTACAGGTTGCGACACTTATGGTGTCGAATACCCACTGAACTCCTCCATCCGCAACGCCTTGCCACCGGGAGTTCAACCACCACCTCGTCTTTGCCTGGCTCCGCCCCTACCTTCGACAAGCCGCAGCCCTAGCTCGCTCAGGAAACACGACGTGGAACCAGGAAGCTGTCAAGCTCCACAACAAGCACCTCAGATCGAAGGATATCCTCCCAGGAACTCGAATTTATACAGCATTGAATTTTAGAGATTTCTTTGTATTTTCTTTGATTTCTTCTATGGGGAAAATTTGTTTGCTGTGTTGTTTATACCATGGATATATAGTGGGTATTGGTAGGTAGCAATTGTGGTGTAGAATGAAGGTCGCGTGGCCTCCCTGTTATCCATGAAAAATGATGAGATATTTTTCTTTTGATTTTCTTTATTTGATTTCTTTGTTTTTATATTCTTCGTGGCCCTTAAAAATCACTGCGACCACATATGATACCCAAAAATCACCAAACTGGACGTGTAGCTAGAGTTCGACATTACGGTCCCAACGAAACTGGTTTCGTCGAAATCCGACTTCGTATGCTCACACAGCGTATTTTTAACTGTTGAAATACTGACTATTTCTCACTCTAAAAATCCCTACGGTCACACACTGACTCAAAAAATCACGAAACTTGGAATCAAATAACTATTTGACATTGCGGATCCAACAAAACTGGTTTCGTCGAATTCCGACTTCGTATGCAAAAGTGGCTATTTTTCAAAGCTCTAAATAACCTATTTAAATATTTAAATATAATTAAATATAATTAAATTAAATATTTAAAATTAATTATTATCGTCTGTATTCACAGTGTAATGCCGTACAGCTCTAGACTATTCCTGTATGTATTTCCAACTTGATATTACATCGTCAGAGTTATATCGACGGTCGATTTCTATTTAAATCCCTATTTAAATATAATTAAATCGTTATGGTCAGGGCGCTGCATTTCAGATAATTTGATTTGGACGTAACTCAAAATCCACACGACGAAATCCCGATCTCTCTCTTCCACTAGAAAGATATACTCCACCAGCTCCACACGTTTCTTGTTTCACAGCAATCCGATTTAAAATGAACCCTGTATACTCAGTTGAAGTTCAAATCGCCAAACAGCGAACTGCCGCGTCGTTACGCGCTCGATTTAATTATATTATAATTATACATTCAACTATCGTTTATTTAATATATTCGTTATTTAAATAATTATATAACTTAATTATTATACCTTACAAAACGCGCCATTACAGACTTCACCCCTTAAAATAATTTCGTCCTCGAAATTGCTAAGCTAGGAAAATGCTACCAACTTTACTAACTAGATTCAAATATCTTTTAGTTTACTTCTCAACTCCAGTTTCAACTGAACCATTAAATTTTCAATTAAATTATTAATTCATTCTGGCTAACCGAATTTCCATAAATCATGAGAATGTTCTAACGCCTGGAATTTTCAAAAAAAATTCGCCATAGCCTCCTTTGTATTGGTCAATATGACAAACCACCCCTCGCCTCTCTAGGCCATCTCCAACCCAAAAGAAAATCAAACAGCCAAGCGGCTTGCCGATTCGGCTCATAAATCTCATGCTTATATCAAAAATAAACTTGTACCTTTTTGTCGGGCAGATCAACTTTATCACTTTTACCTGTATCAACCCAACATATACCAATGTCATCTCAATCCAACCTTCAACTCCAACACTTGGTTCTATCCAAGTCAAATTCTATTCAAACTCCAATATCAGATTTCAAACTCTTAACCCATCAACTTAATTCCAATCCAGATTATTTCTCTAACCAAATCATGTTTTATTTAACTTAGTTCAAGTTAAATTTTAATCTACTATTTGTTTTTACCATCTTGATTCATTCAACTTAACAAGTTAAATTTTAAATTTCAAGATTTAAATTCCTGGGTTTTATTTCAAATTCCATTTTGAAATCATACTAACAATTCAAAACCTTTGAATTTCTAAACAACTTGTTTTCTCAAAACAATTTGAAAACAAAATCCTTGGTAGTAATCCGCCACTTAGAAACTCGAAAATCACACCGACGATGTATCGATCCATCCTCGGAATTATTTTCCAGTCATCCAGGTGAGTTAGATACTATATTTATTTCAAATTGAAAAACATTTTCAAAATCTCCCAGGAACTTAAAATTTCTTATTTTAATTCCACATTTTGATTTATATTCAGATTTACTCATCTGATTTCACTTATATGAATTCTGATTAGTTATATATAACCATTTTCACATGTTATAATCTTACTCGATTATAATAACAACCACACTACCAATATATTATATCAAAATATATTCGGGTAAAATTATTTCTTTTACCCTCCTTCAAAACATACCGTGTCGGTCCATCGTATTCGAGTGTTTAGTAACCCCTATCGATACAGTGGATCAAACTGATCGACCAGAATTCACAAACTACTCAACCAATGAGTCTCCACAATATAAAATCACTTTATATTAATAACAAATATGCACTCGTATATATACACTCAAACTCAATCTAGGGTATTACTAACCCTATCTCTACCGAGTCACGCCACAGAGCCAAGTAATTCTAAACTTAAGCTCTGATACCAACTGTAACGGCTGGAAATTTCCGACTCCTCGAGAGTCGGAAATTCCGAGACGTTAGTGAAAGAAATTAGAAGGTGAGAAAGAAAAAGATAGAACTAATAGAATAGAAGAAGAAAAGAAGCACTTGCATCATCAGAGTAACACGAATCTCACATCGGAACGAATGACATATAATATATAACATAACTTTGAAGTAAACAGTTATATATATAATAGCACTTATTAGAGTACAACACTTACAACACAGCGGAAATAACTATAGCTATAGAATCTTGCAGCCTCCTGCTCCAAGCTCTCCAAGTATATCTGTAAATCCCGACTACTTGACTGCCCGTACAAATTTAGGCACCCAAGAGTTTAGGGAAAACAACAAAGTAAACTCCGGGTCAGTCGTGGGACTGGTATGAGTAAAACAGTTTAAAACAGGTATATGATATCTCATAAGACCACGCCGTGAATACGGAACGGGTTTTTTCCTTATGAGTATCTAAACAACTTTGACAAGCAATATCATTGTGATATTATAATAATGTCTAAGTACAAATAGGTGTCAATCTAGCAGAAACGCTTGCATCTCACGTTCTACATACATAGTATAAAATCATAAACCGCGGGGCGCTTATCGGAAAATGGATTCCAACAGACAAGGTATGGGAGCACCTTCTGAATAGTGTACTCTAGAGGTGATACACTCAGTTTCAACAAGAACGTCTTGCAACCCGGCCACACATGACCGCTCACTCATTTAGCTTGAGTGTCGCGAATATATTGCCACCACGGTTGTAGGCCATCAAACCGTCATCCAAAGATACAGAATCAAAAAGAAGTATAAATATGAATATTCTCTAGATCGGTGACAATACACCCTGCTTGGGGATGACCCAACTAGCCATGCTGCCTAGCCCAACTTTTGTTACTTCCTGGTGTGAGGCTAGAAGCTACGTCGATCTTCAGAACATCTGATCACCATTCACTTTGAATGCCACATCGTCATACCCGCCAAATCACAAATTGACTTATTCAAAAATAACACGGGTATACAGCTAAGAGAAACGAATTCCTCCGCCACCAACGTGAATACGTTTTGAACAGATCAACTTACGCGATCCATTGGATATACTCTGTCAGACCTTCTTCCATATACGTTGTCCTGGGACTGGACAAACCGAAGGCACTATTCAGTATATCCATCTTAGTCACTGTTATCTAAGACTTATACAACAGCCCTTGCACTTTACTCCGTCTTCAATTTATCTTTGGCATATATTGCTCGCAACGCTTATGCCAATACAGAGTGGTTCTTTGGATAATAATCCAACCGGTCTCTCCATATTAACAACGTTAAAATGGTCAAAACTTTGATAGTCTGTGATCTAACTATCAAATGAAAACATGTCGGTGTACAAACAACGATCTTATTTCCAAATGGGAATTCGATCGATCAATCATCATATGTTCATATTTCCTTATTTCATATATTTAGAAAATATATGTTATTACTCATTGGAAAACATTTCCATAGTTATTTTCACATCACTATTATTTCGCAACCATCAGTCCCTAACTGTAACTAGTATGAGAACAATTCTCTAAGTATCAACACGGAAGGTCGAAACCAACATCAGATCGTCACTTAGAAAACCGTTCAACTTACCCTCTCCAGTCAGTTTCTGAATTTGCTTAAATCTATTTCTTAAATTCTTATCATGAAAACATTTCATTTTCTATGTTTAGAAAACATATCTGACTATATTTGGAAAACGTTTCCAAAACTCATTTACGGATTTCCAATGAACGTTGTATAAAACATCGTTACGCTTAATCCATTAATCGCTTATTTCTTAACTATATTTCAAATCAACCTTTTCGATCGAACCACAACTATTCCTTTGTCAATTCTGAAGTCAATCAAGTTGGGGTATAATTACCTCTCAGACCTTAATTGAACAACGTCCTTTACTGTGAAATAGATGAAGCTCGTCACTCACTTTTCCCAATCATCTGTTTACGCAAATTCTCGGATTCAGGTTACGAATCCACTTCTTATATGACAACGTTTGATTTTAACTATAACGTTATAATTCCAACTTCTGCAATATCTAACCTAAATTATAACTTCTATTTACCGTTACAAATATTTCCTATTTATAACTTCTTATTTATCTTCTAAATAAATATTCCTTTATTCTATTTATTTTCTAAATAAATATCCCTTTTATAAAACTCTATTTGTTTTATAAGTACTTCCTTTTATAAAACCGTGTTCGTTTTATAATAATTTCTTTTTATAAAATCCTGTGATTTTATAAAATTTCTTTATTCTATTTATTTAATATCTAAATAAATATCCTTTATATTTCTTTTAACGAATATAATTCCATTATATTTTGATTAACAAATATATCCCCTTATATTCGGTTAACATATATATTCCCTTGTATTTGATTTACAAATATAATTCTTTTATATTTGTTTTACCAACTATATTCCTTTATATTCAGAATCCTTTTTCTTATATATATATATATATATATATATATATATATATATATATATAATCCCTTGATTTTATATAAATAAACTATTTTCAAAATATACTTTGAAAACCCCTCTCCTACATTCTGGTATTTCTCATGGTATTTAACACGCCATATAACAACGATAAATATCGTCCCACCACACAAAATCACATAGATTATATACATCACATTATATATCACAATATAAAAATCACAGTAAAATAACTGTTGAGGAATCCTGTTGGATTCCTCCAACCTGTTTCCCTGCACCACAGATGTTAGACAACACCAGTATAATATTCTGTTAGAACAGAATCAACATATAACCATTTGACGGTTTATATATATATATATATACATACGTAAATATATATATAAAATCTCTACTAACTGACTAGCAGTTCGAGCAAACAATCAACACACAGTCAAACAGACAATATTTTAACAGTTCTAAAAATACAACGTGAAAATAAAACTGTTTAGAGTTTGTAAGATTTACTCACATTTGACGATCATCGTCAATGACGATAACCATCTCTTTATTCAGCTGGACAATTTATTTTGCTATAAATTGTGATGGACTCCAATCGACTCGCGGTCAGTTCCATTGCGTAGTGCTCGTCCATACGATCCCAACGCAACTTACGGTTCGTCAATCTGACTTCGTACGACCAAGATATCATCATTACAAGATTGGACTAATAAATTAAAGCTTGAATTATTTAAATGGCTTAACTTAAAAGTCTCCGGCCCATCCTCCTTCTTAAAAGTCCAGCCCGTTCACCACTTAAATACCCAACCCGTCCCTGAATTCCTCTTCCCCATTCACGAATCGCTCCAGTAAAAAGAAACCCAAACTCCACGTTGACCCCATCTTTGACCGGCCTCCACCACCATGTCGGTCATCAATCTCCGGCGCAAACAACCCCACTTGATTCACCATCGAATCTCGCACCTATTGGCCACCACGGCACTGACTCCGACGCCCTCGATTGGATTCCGTCCCCGTGCCCTTCTCAGTAGCTAACGCTACAGGTTGCGACACTTATGGTGTCGAATACCCACTGAACTCCTCCATCCGCAACGCCTTGCCACCGGGAGTTCAACCACCACCTCGTCTTTGCCTGGCTCCGCCCCTACCTTCGACAAGCCGCAGCCCTAGCTCGCTCAGGAAACACGACGTGGAACCAGGAAGCTGTCGAGCTCCACAACAAGCACCTCAGATCGAAGGATATCCTCCCAGGAACTCGAATTTATACAGCATTGAATTTTAGAGATTTCTTTGAATTTTCTTTGATTTCTTCTTTGGGGAAAATTTGTTTGCTGTGTTGTTTATACCATGGATATATATTGGGTATTGGTAGGTAGTAATTGTGGTGTAGAATGAAGGTCGCGTGGCCTCTCTGTTATCCATGAAAAATGATGAGATATTTTTCTTTTGATTTTCTTTATTTGATTTCTTTGTTTTTATATTCTTCGTGACCCTTAAAAATCACTGCGACCACATATGATACCCAAAAATCACCAAACTGGACGTGTAGCTAGAGTTCGACATTACGGTCCCAACGAAACTGGTTTCGTCGAAATCCGACTTCGTATGCTCACACAGCGTATTTTTAACTGTTGAAATACTGACTATTTCTCACTCTAAAAATCCCTACGGTCACACACTGAATCAAAAAATCACGAAACTTGGAATCAAATAACTATTTGACATTGCGGATCCAACAAAACTGGTTTCGTCGAATTCCGACTTCGTATGCAAAAGTGGCTATTTTTCAAAGCTCTAAATAACCTATTTAAATATAATTAAATATAATTAAATTAAATATTTAAAATTAATTATTATCGTCTGTATTCACAGTGTAATGCCGTACAGCTCTAGACTATTCCTGTATGTATTTCCAACTTGATATTACATCGTCAGAGTTATATCGACGGTCGATTTCTATTTAAATCCCTATTTAAATATAATTAAATCGTTATGGTCAGGGCGCTGCATTTCAGATAATTTGATTTGGACGTAACTCAAAATCCACACGACGAAATCCCGATCTCTCTCTTCCACTAGAAAGATATACTCCACCAGCTCCACACGTTTCTTGTTTCACAGCAATCCGATTTAAAATGAACCCTGTATACTCAGTTGAAGTTCAAATCGCCAAACAGCGAACTGCCGCGTCGTTACGCGCTCGATTTAATTATATTATAATTATACATTCAACTATCGTTTATTTAATATATTCGTTATTTAAATAATTAAATAACTTAATTATTATACCTTACAAAACGCGCCATTACAAATTTAAATTTAAAATTTGTAAAGAAGTTTAAATTTACTCGACTTCCTTTTCGAGAATGAAAAGTTTCTAAGAGGGGGTGAATGTAACATCCCTAAATTTTACTAAGTTTGATTTGGATTTTATTTATATAATTTTTGGATTTTCCGAATACAAAGGATTTTTATAAGGTTTGAATATAAAATTTTCACCTTGAATAAGTATTTTGTTAAATATGATTTTTTTTATAAGAAAGACTTATTTTAAAAGTTATATTTAATTCATAAAATTTATGTTTAAGTAATGATATTTTCTGATTTTGATAATATTGATTTATATGAATTTTGTAAAGGATAAGTTATTTTTAAATTTTACAAGAATGATGTTTAAGTAAGATAATTTATAATGATAAGTATTTTAAGCATTTATTTTAAGCCATTCGTTAGTAAATTTTGATAAATTATATATGTATATATATTTGATAAGTATTTTTGAAATATTAATAAGTAATAGATATTTGATAAAATTTAAGTTATATAGTGGGTACATTTATAGGTATGACAAAGTTTAGCAACATTTATAAGTATCACAAAGGTATAACCACTTTAAATAAATTAAGTAATACCTTAGGATAAGGTGATGTGTCACCATGCATGTCCAAAACTTCATGACTAAACCAAGTGTTCACTTAGTTGTTAACATGCATGTAGTAGTTTCATGAAGAGGTGCCAAGTATCCCATGATCAAATGACCATAAAGCCCTTTAATCATCCTTATATAAATGGGATCCTAACTCCTTTTCCTCCACACTCCATCCATTGACCACTTCAGATGAATTCCACACATCATTCTCTTCTTATTCTTTGTTTTTAAATTTCCTGTACATGAAAATTTACACCTCTATTCATTTAAAAATCCAAATCTCTCAATCCATTGAGTTTTAGCTAATATGTTCTGTGCTGAAGTTGTTCAGATTATCGTTGCCGATTTTTACAAATCGACGGATTGAAATTTTGTTGATAAACGAGAAAGAAACTGCGGATTTACAGAAAAATCGAATAAATGGGTTCAAAACTTCAGAAAATCAAATCTCCTAATCCGTGAAGAATTTGTCGATGAGGTCTGCGCCATTGAGATCAGCAGTGCATGCAGTTTTTTTCATGTGATTTTGGTTCGATTCTGTATCGACAACTTGAGATCACTGGAGTTAGGGTTGGAGTTCATCAATGGTGGAGGTGATGATAAAAGAATCAGTGAATGGCGTTGTGACGAGCGAAGAGAGAGCTTCGAAGCAGTGTAATTTGATGTAGATTGGAGAAAATAAATGTCGCAACCTGTAGTGGTTCACGCGATTGGGTTCGGCGAGAGGAACGTAAATCGATGCAAGGAATCGAACTTGCGAAGGTGCGGTGCAGTTTGATGAGGAAGCGAAGAGAATCTTGTTGGTAAAGTCTATTTGTGGTTCGATGGAGAGATGGTGCGCGCTCTGTGCACGAGCGTGCACATTGAAATGGGTACAGGAGCTCTTGCGCAAGGATAAGGAGGAGAGGAAGGAGAAGCTCGTGTGGACTGGGTCTTGAACGTGAATAGTAATGGGCTTTGGTCCAACTTGATTTTATTGGAATGATTTACTCTAATTCAAGTTATATTAGTGTAAACTTTAAACACTCATAGAACGATCGTTTTAAATCGGAATTACTCGCCGTCAAAGGTGTTAGAATCGTATCAGAAATTAGAACGCAGTGGTATATAGTTTTGATAATTTTAATTAAGTAAAAATTTATAAAAATAAAATAAAAAGCCGTTGTATATTAATATAACGAAGATCGTTATTAATAGAATTTTCAATATGTATAAATTAGCAGAAAATCATCAACTGCTAACCAAAATGGATCGAGAACAGTATGAACAGCAGTGGCAGTGTTCATTGGTATGTTCATCTTGGTAATGAATATGTTGGAGCTATTATGGTGAGAACTTATAATTCAAATTATTTATTTAAACTAGTTAATTATAATTAGCTGAGATTAATTATAATTAGTTGATGATGATTGTGTGATGGATGTTGATGTTTGAATGGTTGTTCATGAATTAGAAAATACACTTAACACTAGTAAGCGTTATTGTTTGTAACGCTTGTGCACAGTTAAATGTTTGTTGTGATGAATGAATTCATATCCATCTGATCGTATGGATCATTTGGATAAATATGATTGCATTGCATGATATTATACACACACACACCGTGGTTTTGGAATATATGAGTGATCAAATTTAGAATCTCCTTCCTATATACGATTTTATTATTAAATAATATTTAAAATTTTTGTTTTGAATTTAATATCAACTTTTAAATATTGAATTAGGATTTGGAAAATGATTTGAATTATGTATTAATTTTGTATAATGATCTTTATATCTATCTGTAACTAGTTTTGGTAAAATATATATTATTTTCGATATAAATTCGAAATGAGATTTTAAATTTTGAATATGGTTTTTAAATACATATTAATGATGTCTCTTTATTGATAATAATAATAATAATATACACCAGAACGTTCTAGGATGACAGAGAGGATAGTGACTAGGCTTGGGTTTGGAAATTCAGTTTCCTGCTCTCCCTGGCAATCCCTAACAGATCCGACAGACGGGATGGTAAATTCGAAATCTAATTTGAAATATATATTTTGAAACTGTTTTCAAATGATTTGAAAATATAAATAAAATTTGAAAGGGTTTGAATAATTTATATTTAAATCATTATATGGTTTGAATAGAACGCACTATGATGCGACAATTCGTCAATGTCGATTTCAAGTTTGAATGGTTATGACTTGATTATTTTAAATTGGTTTGACTTAAAATAAGATATATTGGATTTTAAATAATAATTTATTTGAATAGAAAGGAAATTTTTGATTTTTCAACATATGATTTTTCAAGTTATATTTAAAACGAATTTGGGAAAGATTACTATACACGCAGTTGGTAATCATAACGAAAAGTCGAATAAAACAAGTTTATTAAATTGGAGAAATTTATGATAATTCCTATTTATAAATTTTTAAAAGAAATTAGAACTGGAATATTTGAATTTCGAATAAATTTTAAATCTATTTGATTTAAACGGCTATTTTAATAGCAATGCTTTTGGTAACACTCCCAAATGTTGTTATTGGTTTTGAAATTTATAAGCGTGAACCATTAGTGGACTATAAGAGTAGTTCGAAGATTATTAAAGTATTGGGAATATTTATATGGAATTGAAATGGGTTTTCAAAAGTTAAAAATTTGGACATGGTTGGAGATAAATCTTCGGATGTTTGATATTAATTCGGCAAATGAAAACTCTTATTATCTGAGGAATTTAAAAGGTAATTCACCATTATTCCACTTATAATATGAGTTGGATACTGTAATTAATATTGAAGATAAGTCGATGGTATTTCTATCCAGATCAAATATCAAAGAGTTGAATAAATCTTTCAATTAAGATATGGGTTCTCAACCGGATTGAAATAAGTTAGATAGAAATAATCTTCGATATTTGGTATGAAACCTCATGATGTAAATGTACACTATCTGGGGAATTTGAAAGATATTATTATATCGTTATTCCACTTATAGTATTCATTGATTATAAGAATTTATATCGAATATAAGTGGATAAAATTTCTGTGTAATTTACAATTCAATATCGATTGATTTGGGTTTTGTCGTGAATCATATCTTCAATAATATCATTCTGGAACCCGATGAGATTGAATGGTGGGAATTCATATCGTAATTAGGGATTTAATCAAATCTTTGATTCGAGGGAATTAAAAGTAAGAAATTGAAGCGAGGCTATAATCTTTGATTTCCAAGAAGAGTTAAGATGATAAAGAGATGTATGAAATTTATAGTAATTCAAATCTTGAGTCATAAATGAATTGATAACTATTTGGAAGGAGATTTGAATTGAAAAAAAAACATGTGTAAACCATAGCAACTGTTTCAAGTGCGCTTTTTACTTGGATAGACCGGGATCGACTATATGTTCGAAAACCATTCCAAGTAATAATACGACGTTATGTAGCAGTTCAAGACTTGGTAAACGACAAATAAAGACCGGGAATATTTGAATTATTCAAATTGATTGTTGGTTAATGTCTCGGTTAGGTAGGCCACCTGATACGAGGTATGAGTTGCATGAGACCTAAACATATTCAAATATTTTAGGGTTGTTGTTCCATTCAGACCTAGAACGGACTTGTATGGATGGTGTGTCTGACGTTGGAAATGACCGTGTAGCACTGATTTCTGTTAATATATATCGGATTTGTGGCAAAGATATTATCCTCGTCTCTAAGTCATATGAACTTAAAGGGTATGTATTGATTGAAAATCAGTGATATGTCGTGAATTGTCAATGTGGCATACCTGAGTTATGAAACGAGCTAATTATGATCAAAGCATGGCTTATCGAAGCGTAGCTTTGTGTATGACGTGACCTTAACAAACCTCACACCCCGGATGATGAGAAAATGGCGGTTAGGTTGTGTATATATATATGAATTGATGATGAACGCTGCAGCAGTCGGAAACCACTTATGACTTATGGAATAGGGTATGTTTGGGGGGCCGTGTCTGGTTGAAAACCGTTGATCTACCTCGCGATTTGTATTGGTGTCCGTGTCTGGGTGAAAAACCCATGATTACATTTCGTTTGTATTCTGATTGATCATTCGTGCCAGGAATCATCAAGTTGGAAACCCAAATCTCCAATACGAGCCATACGATTTTGATTGTACGTATATATATGGTGACATAATATTATGGGGTATTATGCCATCTAGGATTAATACCTTTATTTGCGAAATTGTTTTCCGCACTATATGATATTATTAAAAGAGGATTTTCATGTATGAAAGCATTTTTGGTTATCATAAGATAAACCTCGCCCATCTGGTTTGCGCTTGCATTGTGTGATGTGGGACGAGCTTATGATAGCTTCATTTTAAAAATGTCATTGCGTATTTATATGCATGGGAATTCACATGGAGTAAAACCTGTTCTGCGTTAGCGGTGTGGTCTGGTGTAATTCCCAACTTTAAAATGAATCCTAAATAATAACTATTTTGAGTTCTCACACCAGTCCCACAACTAACCTAGAGTTTATTGTTCCTACACCTAAATTCTGGGTGCCCATAATTTTTGCACGAGCAGCTAGTAGTTTAGTTTTGCAGTTATAGATCATTGGAGCAGGATTTGGAGTGCTTTTAGAGTTGGAGTTCACACAAGAGTTTGGAGCTTCTGCTATATCACACAGTTTCTTCCGCTGAGAATACATTTTCTTTTCTTCCGCTGTATATGTTGTAACTCTGATATTCTATGTAACTCTAATGTAACATTTTATTATACAAATGAAAAGTTCTATTATTTTTTTCAATATATGTATGCACCCATAACAATTCGTTTTTATGAACGGTTTGAGTCGGTTAAATTACCGGTAAGAACTGGGCAAAAAGGCGGGTCGTTACAGGTTAAGTAAGTAGACTTTGATACATGAAGTCATGAGTTCAATTCCCATCAATGCTATATTTCTTTTATTTCAAGATGCATGTTCCAAGTAAGGAGTATGTGTGTATAAATGGAAGACATAGGATTAAATGTTGCATATAAGAAAAGATTTTATGTGTGTGTGTGTGTCTATATATATATATATATATATATATATATATATATATATATATATATATGCATGTATGTATACATAGGGTGTAAACTACTTCCAAATTATAATACATTTATTTCATAGGATGTGAATTAATGGTACATTAATTAACATATTATTCAAATCCGCTGTGTGTGTATGTACGTATGTGTGTGTGTGTATATGTGTGTGTATGTATGTAACTTCATTATGCATTGACTTTGCATGTTATGGGGAAATTATGGAAAAAAAGAGGGATTTACAGTTATACACTTGATTTCCACTTTTGAAAGTATGTTAGCAATCAATTTGCATCAATTGAAAATATATTTTAATTATGGATGGTTGTGAGGTTTATACATATTTTTGCAGCTGTTATAGATTAATTGTCATAACTTTTAATTATCATATAAATGCATGTTTATAAATGTTGATAAATTGTGCATGTGAGAAATTAAGCACTGATTGACATGCATGTCAATTGATTTATTTTTTTATTAGGGATTTATTTTCTAAAGACTAGCAATTAACCCTCTTATAAGTGGAAATTTCTTAATAGGTTTTAAAACATATTCATTAATTATCCATTTTAAATGGTATTTTCAAACCTCTCTTTTAGTCATGGATTGGATGAAGATAAGAATGGACATATAAGATGTATTTTAATATCTTACTTCATTACGAAGTAAATTAGTGAGCGGCTATGATTTAGTTTGGGAATTGCTAGGGTTAATCGAATGGACGAAATCAATCTTTAGCTCCGATATAAACAAACCAATTATGACATAACCTCCATCCTCTTCTTTAGTTTTCTTCTTCCTTTTTGAAAATTCCATAGCGCCTCTTATTTTCTTCTCCAAATTTTCCTTAATAAATAATGAAAAGATTACATGCTAGATCAAAGAATAGAAAGAGGATCAAAATTAAAGGGAAATGGGAAAGAGTTTATGGAAGGTTGAAAACCAATTTGCTACAGCAAAGGAGAATATGTGTTAAATAAAAGGGAGAGAAAACACATGCATGGCTTGTATAAGGTTGAAAATTATTTGCAAAAGCTTGTATGAGTTATTTAATTTAATAATTGAATTTAAATTACAAATTTATTGTCTCGAAGAAAAATTATGACAATCCATTTATAACATGATATGTTGACAATTATTTGATATTTGAGACATTTTGGATGCATCGAGTTTAAGTTTTTTTTTTTACAAATCATTACACTACTAGAATTTTATTTAAATAAGTGATGGATTTGAATATATGAGTTATTCATTATAAAAAATTAATAAAATTGAGTAATGATAATAAAAATAGGCTAAATAATAAAAAGTATGATTATCCCTAGTTTGTATATGTTATTTACAAATGACAGTTTTTGGAAAAAGAAATGATGAAATTAATTTGAGGTATTTTGATATGTTTTTTAGGTATTCATGAATAATAACAATGAATTTTTATTCTTATTCAACAAAATAAGATTTTATAAATAGTTTTCTAGTCTGAATGAAATTTGCATTTCTTTGGAGTAAATGGGAATAAAATAACTTTTTAGTGTGTTAAAAGCATTGTTATTGTTTTTATATAAGACAATAATA
Source organism: Allium sativum (assembly GCA_030737875.1). NCBI lineage: Eukaryota > Viridiplantae > Streptophyta > Magnoliopsida > Asparagales > Amaryllidaceae > Allium > Allium sativum. The sequence goes on along the minus strand of JASFAX010006967.1, from coordinate 3,475 downwards.
TAGTTGATTTGTAAAGTTATTCAACTTGTTATGTTTTGATAGAATATAAAGTTTTGAAAGATAAGGAACAATAGAAATTCCAAAACCGAATAAAATAAGAATGTTTTCTTTACAATGAACAATAATATGATAATCTTATTCTTGTAATAAAACAATTGTGGTAAATGTGATTAGTTCTAATACATTATGTTTTATTTCACGTTGATGGATCGCATTAAGGAAGTTTATGCGATGTTTTACCATTGATTATTACAAATTGATATGTAGTTAGTTATGGTTATTTAATGATGAATGTTGTATAACCAATATCGATTGGATTACTATGCGTTGGTGACCGTGTTACTATTTTGGGATGATTAGTATACACAAAATGGTTTATGTTTGCATTGATGGCGTAAAATTATTGAGTGATGAGTAATAATTTGTAAATATTGTTACCTTCTTATTTTATAAGATGGAATTGTCATTGGATGTTGTTGGTGTTTAAAGATTGCATGTATATTTTCTTTTGTTTAGTTCATCTGCTGTTATGTTGTGATAGATGTGTAAGACACTATATTCTGCTCTTAATTGACTACGTTAGTGCAATAGTTGTATTAATTATGTTATTTGCATAAATTTCAAGGTTCGCATTGATTGTACTAAATTATATTAATTTCAATGGTTGAATGGATATAATGGTTGAATGGATGCAATGGTTATAATGTACTAAAAAGTATTTGGATGCAAGAGAAGAGAAGAAAATAGAACTACATGGGCCATATCCCTCAAAAAGGGTACGTAGGCATTCTTTTCCTATGCAATAGCCACCGAAATCCTTAGATTTGGTTAGGGTGTATAGGGTTAGGCATAGTCCAAACATAGTTGAAACTCTTTTTATTTCATTTTGAACAGAATTTGTAAAGTTGGAAGATACGAGATGGTAAAAAGAAAAAAATGAAGAAGCTTAGCCAGCATGTTGGATCTAGAGGTTATTTATTTAAATTCACGTCTTATTGTATCGATGCTGTTTTGTTTTGTGGATGTTTAATGTAATAAAATGGATTATGATGTTTTAGTTATGTAATTATTTATTTTATTTCATCATGAGATCTTCCATATTATTAATTGTCTCTAGTATTTTTAATCTTATATACTTAAGGTTCACTACTTTTAATATCTAAAATTAGTTGTAAGCATGTTTGATGACGTTTATAATTGATTTTGAACTTTTAAAAGTAGTGGGCCTTCACACCGTAATGTCAAACTATAGCTATAAGTCCATTTTCATTGAAATTGGATATCGTATGTGATCATACGAATTTTTAAACGATAAACGAAGGTAACGATCGAATAAAATTCAATATAATATTCGAATAAAAAATAAATTCCTCCTCTCTCTCTCTCTCTCTCTCTCTATATATATATATATATATATATATATATATATATATATATATATAACCCTATCATCCACTAACCCTAAATCGTTTCATTCTTCAGTCAACATACCTGCCACCACTTACTTTGCCAAAACGTGAGAAAATTAAGCTTCTAAAATCCATAAAAAATCGAATAAAAATCCTAAAACAAATTTCTTTAAGATCGTATAGTCGTGAGCTTAGCACTGATATGAATTTTGTTGAGAACAGTGATTTTTTTGTTCTTTGTTCCTATCTCCAATATTAGTAAAATTGGGGAATTCGTGAAATTGGGTGATTGTTGTGTGAATTAAGGATTGGAATGGTGTTTATGGAATTGAGAAGTATTGATTTTCAAATTTTTGTGGAAAATTATGATAGAAGAATTTGATTATTATTTCACCATTGCTGGTTCGACGCCGAGGTCGCAATTCAAATGACAACATGGAGGTGAAGCTTGAGGTGATGAGAAGAAAGAGGAGCTGGAAAGGGTAATTTTGATAATTTTTGTTTGATTTTTAATGGGGAGGAGCAAAGGGAAGGAAAGAGGTCGCCAATGGCTTGGAGCTGTAGAGAACGGGATTTTCGAATACTTGGAGGAGAAGAAGAAGATTAAGAAGATATGATTAATTAGGGTAATTAGGGTTAATTATTAATTAATTATAATTTTATCGTTAATATTCGTTTACAAAATTGTAAAATTGATAACTTTGTCATACATTATCAAAATATGATGAAACAAAATCTGTTGGGATCGTATTGGTAGAGTTACGAAATGGAACTTGTTTGGAGCGATTTGGAGATCCTTGTAATTTATGGAAAAATAAAAAGCCTAATTAGATCTATCGATTGTTAATCGTATTCAAAGGTTAATAACCAACATGAGTAAACTCACTAACCCTGTTTAGTTTATAAATTTTACAAATGTATTTTAAAGTTGATGTGTGATGATTGAATGTTATGTGATGATTATTTGGATGGACTGATATATTGTTATCAATTGCTGCTATTATACATATAGTTATATTTAAGGTTGGTGGTTGGATATTTCTCGCAGTACTATTAGCGGATAAGACCCTACGATCCCCACCTAATAGCGGATGACCTTCTATACCCCGATATTCCATCTTGAAGTGGAATTGGAATTATTTATGTTGTCTAACATCTAGGGATGCAAAAAAAACAGGTTAGAGGGATCCAACTGGATTTCTCAAATTTATTACTATTTGTTTTCATATATATATATATATATATAATGTGATATATGATGTGTCAAATGTTCTCTGATAGATTTTGATCTGTTGGATGTTTGAACAACATAGGCACTAGAATAATTGGTATTTAAATACCATAAGAATATATTCGAATGAAAACAAAATGAATTTGGGTTTTAAAAAAGGAAAATCTCTTTTTCCAAAATAGAAATTGAATTTCGAATGGACTAAAAATATATAACTTGTTTTCAATAATAAAAATATTGTTTAATTTATAAACAATGTTTATAAATGAAGTGAAATATTTATCATTGGATAGTTTGGGAATGTAAATTCAAGAGTAGATTTAAAAAGGGAAATTGGGAATTTTTTTAAAGCAGAAATGATGTAATTTATTTCCACTTTCGAAATGTAAATAGAATTGAAATAAATCCAGAAGGATTTATAATTAGAATTCGAATATATCGAATGTATTAAAAATAATTTATTTTAATAAATATATTATATAAAATAGAACTTGACAAGGAAACTTATGTTGGGTTCGAAATCAATAAATTATATTTGGATATGGTGGCGATATAGAATTATAAACTTATTAGATAAAATCAACTAGAATGTTGACGTGTAAACAAGATTTGATAACAAAGTAAAATATGAATAAGAAGTTATAAAATGACTCGATAGATAGAAATTTTAACATGTAATGATATTTACAAATAAAATCAAGATTGATTTGATAAAACGAATCCAGATTTCTATAAGGGAATAATATTCACATTTTAAATTGAATAATGGTTTAAAAGCAAACATTTTGCAGATTTGAATGGTTTTAAGAGAAATTTGTAAGGGATTGGAACTAAT
>JASFAX010006966.1:0-28801 GCA_030737875.1 Allium sativum | reverse complement strand
GACGTGCTACATCCAACTATTTGTGATAATAAATTCGAACTTACTGACGATAGGAGCCATGAGGAGAGGAGGCCGTCTTGTTTTTGAACTTTGTGTAGTCTGTGTTAGGCACAATTTCTCCTTCCGAATTGGTTATCGTCGCTGGTGGGACTGTTATTGTCCCATTAATGTACTGCAGTAAATCATACCCTCTTAAAGCGATCTCTACTTGATATTTCCATAGAATGTAATTGTCTTCGTCTAGAGATGTGGTGATAATTTGGCTTTTTGGTTTAATCAGGTCATGATGGTTAGGTGGAGCGTTGTACCCCATACTTCCTGAAACAGCGGAGGTTACTTCATTGTTGTTGGCCATAAAACAAAAACAACTTTCTGCTGGATGATTAAGCCTTTCGGCACTTTGGCTCTGATACCATATTAAGGGATGAGGAGGAGAGTTATTAGAGAGGAACAATTGCAATTTTTATTGATACAAAACATGATACAAAGAGCACATATATATAGTGCTATGAGCCCAACGGCTAGTACAAAATATATCAAATATGTATGAGCCTAACGGCTAGTATTAAATATAACAAGTATGCATGAGCCTAACGGCTAGTAGATAATGACAAAGCATGCTAAATATGATAAAATGTGTTCACACTCTAACGGCTCTATTGCAACGGCTCTATTATCTTTATTAGAGACATCTAGTGCCATGGGCCATCTAGTGTGTGACAGTTTTGCCTCGAGAAGGTACTAAGTGGTTGATCTGCCTTATTTGGGTAATAAGTGGCTAGGAATTGGTCCGCTCCTAAAGCTTCATCCCTTGGGTTTGGGCTAAACTCATGGGACCAGCTCTTATATGGTATTAAGAGATCTATGGGTCTACATTTCGCTAATAATCATGAAGTATTAAATAGTCTTGAATAAGATATTAAACAATGTGTGAATGAGTGAGGTAGTTCTCCAAAAGTTTTCCGCTTCTTATTTAGGGGCTACATGAGGGCACAACTAAGGATGGGCTATTAAGAGTTTCTTCGAACATATAAAGGGAAATGCAAGTCTAAGGAAAGTATTAAGTGGCCAGGAGTTCACCTATAATGACGGTTAGATAGTAACAAAATGATCCGCTGGGAGGGTATTAAATGGCATTGAGTGTCCACCTGAATCCCTGTATTAAGTAGCTCATTACCATCTATAGAAATACGTTGAGAGAAGATATATATAATATATATATATATATCGTAACCTACTAGGAAACGAGGTCATAGGTGACTAGGGTATGTCAAAGGGTGTTAAGTAATCGTATAAATTCACCTATAGAGTATTAAATGATCGTAGGAATCCACCCATATTAATGACGGCCTTAAGGGAACAGTAGAATTCGCCTTTTTCCATTAAAAGTAGAAATTCATATATGTGTGTTTATATTCGCTTAGTATACTGCCAAATCTAGGAAATATGTTTCTTTTTTAATCTTAAAGAATTTTTATTCACCAGAACTATTGTTCTGCCCCCTCCTCTTAACAACACCGGTTAGGTATGATGGGAATGCATGCTTGCTGATGACATAGGAAAAGTAGCTTAGTGTGATGGCGATTTTTATTTGGTTTGTTATCATTATATCTAGTATCATATAATATGATACATCTATTTTGATTAATATATTTTATCCATTCCGCTATGAGGTTTGATTTCATGTTAGTCTGGCTCTGTTATTTATATTTCTTATAGAAACCAACAACTTGCTTAGGCTCTAAGTTCCGATGGACCTTTTCTGAGTTGGGATTTTGGCCTGTTCGGTTGAGTTGTTACATCTGGTATCATAGCAAAGTCACCCGATTGCGGGGAAGTTTACGTTATGAGTGACGTAATTGTTATCTGAAAAGGATTTTCAAACTATATATATATATATATATATCATACCCTTAAGACATACACAATCATACTAGGCAAAATCTCGTTTTGCTTTTTTTTCTTTTGGCTTGAATACTAACTTAGGAATTTCTACTGAAGGTTTTCCTTTTACAGATAGGAAAAATTGTTGAAAATCAGTCTGAGCAAGGCAATCCGGTAAAACCTCGATACTTACCCAAATGGTTCCAACAATTTCAAGGATTGTGGAATGAATTCCCGTTGTCCTAGCATCCCCAGCGGAACACGCAGCTCCACCCACTAAAGTGGATCTTAATTTCCATTGTCTTGTAAGGACTTCGTTAATCTTGGAGGCAAACCTTTCTTGGACTGAAGGATTTCTCGGAAGCAATTCATAGCTATTGGAATGCAGCTGTATCTTAGATATTACCGGATGAGAGGACCGGATAAGGATAACCATATGGCATCTCAAAGACAAAGCATGGAATGGTGGAAAATGGTCTCAGAGGAGGTCGCAAGAAGAATATCCACTTGGAAGAATTCAAGCTTGATTCGAAATTAAGTTTCTACCCAATGCCTAAGTAAGTTTACAACAGGAGAAATTCATACAATTCAAACAAAGAGAGTCTAATATGAGGGAGTATATGTAACAACCCATATTTTTGGAACCAATTTAAAATTTATTTTAATCTAAGTTAGAACGTATGAATTTAAAATTTAATTAAAAACGAGCTTGAAATGGCGTAGTAGTTTGAAGATTTGATTTTAAACTTTGAATGAATGCATAAATTCAATATAAATCAGAGTTTTGAATTGTAGTTTTCTAATGAATGTAAGAAATTGATATTTCACTTTATGGTCGATTCGAAGGGCGGTGATTTTCTGGTTGCTACAGTATATCACTAAGTTCACAGAGTTATCGAAGTTTTTGAAGAGGTTCTAGTGCCTAACTCCCATGAACAAGGTGTTGAGGTTTGTGAAGGGCCTCAATTACCCTCTTACAGAGACACTAATGGCTCAAGTACCATTTGGAGCAACATTTAAAGCTTGTGTAAACTGCTATTTTGGATTCTACGAAAGAGGAGGCAATTAAGGTTATAAGAATGAGGATACTAAAAAGATGGAAAGAATTAGGAAATGAGTTATTAGTTGAAGAAGAGAAATATGAGAAAGTTAAATAAGGTAGCTAGCATATGCGAAAGGTTCCATTAGAAAGGCCATGAGGCTAAAGGTTGTAGAGGTTCTACTGATTAAGCAAGAGTTCAAGGGAGATGTTATCATTTCATTGAGGAATGACATCTTGTTAAGAACTATCCAAAGCTTAAGGGAGTATTGAGTGGACGGAACTGTGCTTTGGAGGTACCATCCCTACAAAGTGGTTACTTAGAGACCAAGGACAGGTATCCCTTGAAGGTATTATTTCTATTCTAGGAACTTCTATTCGTACCCTATTTAATTTCGGAGTTTCCCATTCCGCCATAACTAGGAATAAAGAAAATTTCTTGAAACTTCCTACTTCTATCGCTAGTTGTCTGATAGTTGTTTCTAATCCTATCGGAGGAGTTAACCATTTTATGTTGGTTTGCAAAGACGTAGTGCTAAACATCGATGATGTCAATTTCTTTGTGTAACACGTTTGTTCTAAATTTCAAGGGGTATGGGTTTATTTTAGGGATGGATTGGCTATCATATTAAGGGGCCATGCTTGATTACGTAGGAATTCATTTGCTTGAGGAGTTATAAGGTCGTAATTAAGAAATCTTTTGTACAGTTAAAAATATAAGGGACCAGTCTTATTGCACTCCCTACCTTCTGATTCGGATGGGCCATCATCAATGTTTATTTCTTGTAAGCTCCTTGACGTCTTCGAGGAAGTATTGTGACTTCTTCCCCATAGAGAGATTGCATTTAGGATAGATCACGAAAGGTGCTAGATCAGTTGCATTACTATTGAGGCATATGGCTCCCATGGAAAGAAGAGAATTGGATAAGCAGATTTCAAAGTGGCTACAAAAGGATTCATCCAACGAACATGGTTTTTTCTACTAGGGCTGATGGATCGCTAATAATATGTTTAAACCATTATAGTGAAAGAGTCTAAGCAGCAGTGGGATCGTATAGTATGGAGTATAAGCAAGGTAAGTAGAATAGTAGCAGTAAATAAAAAATCACACATTCGATTTTATACTGTTTCGGACCACTGTCCTACGTCCATTCCTAGACCTCATTCTGGTATTTCAATAACACAATAACCCTTACTTCACCCGAGGGAACAGGTTCACAATTACACCGAACAGCCGAACGAGATTTCTTGCCTCAACTACTGAAGAGGACTTCAACAATACAGAATAATTAACGCCTACTTTTGTTCTTAAGAACACGGATTTGTCAATTTAAAGTACACCCTTCTTATAATCTTTCCTTGATGATAAACGTGTAGTTTGTGAAAGAATATGGAAGATTTGAAATCTTAAGAATGTGTAAATAAAGTTGCTTAGAGATTTCGAATGCTTTGAATAAGATAAAAAGAATTAGAATAAGTTTCGGTGAATGAATCACTTAGTCAAGCCTCCATTTATAATATACAAAAGGTTACAACTAATCATAAAGATATTCGATTAAGAGATATGAATTGGATAGTTGTGACTCTTCATTTTAAGTTGCATCCCTTCGTATTCAGATGTTTGAATAATAAATTAAGATGTATGTTTTTGAGTTTAAATTCAAACAACAAAGAAATAGGTCATTTTGGTGGTAATTCGGACGTCTGAACTATTCAGGTCAGACGTCTAAATATTATGTGAAATTGAAATTGATTTTAGCAAACAAACGTATATGGTAAAAATATTCGGACGTCTGTTTTTCGTAATAGACCTATACCTTTGTGCATATCATTTGAAGACTAAATATATAAAATGTGTGTGTATGTGTATCATCAAGGAAGATTTTAACAATTGAAATATTAAGACTCACAGACCCTTTAACATATATAATCTTCAATCCAAGTTTTTGAATCTGTTGTTGGAAATCTTCCTGCAAACAGAGTTAGTCGATATATATATACATACATACATATATGTACACATATAATTGTCATAATCAAAATGCTATACAGTGAGATCCAGCATTCTCCCCCTTTTTGATAATGACAATTATATATGTGACTCCCCTGAAGATATGCATATATTCTCATATGTTTCTCCCCCTTTGTCATTGACAAAAAAGAGATACTTATGTAAAAATTTAAACATGTACGTGCAACACACAATCACAACATAATCACATGCATACCATAGATAAACACAACATTCAGACATAATATACCAAGCACATAGTGGATTTTTGTGCTGAAAGATAGATCAAAGTGCCAAAAAAATATTATAAACCATACTTAATTAAGAGTTTTAAGCCAAAATACTTCTAAGATAACCATACCACCATATCTTACCAACTTTTCCAACGTCGGAATGCTTAGGCCCACACTAGTATCTGCCCCCTTTGAATGACCATGTTCGGAGCTAGAATCAGGAACTTCTTCTACGGAGCTAGACGACCATTGGAAAGGAACGAGATCAAAAGATTGAAATGATTGAGCCCCGGTATAACCAATTTTTTTCTCAAAGTTTATTTAAAAAGCCTTCAATTGAATCAAACTTCTTGATAGTTCTACTCTCAAAACGCTTGAACTCTTTGTGTATTTTATATCGATTGCGATGAGCGTGCGACTAAGGCTTGTTTGGGTGAAAGCTCGGGAGAGATAATGTAAATGCCTTCTTACGACGATGAGAGGACTCGGCTATAATAGTTTCCGGTTGTGATGCTACATGTTCAGTCCAAGTCTCAAAAGACATATATTCCATTGTCGAAGGGTTTGGTTCAATATCCATAAGCTTCAATGTTTTTGGCCTGACTTCTTTGACACTAAGAGAAGGAGTATCGAGTATTTGGACTTGAGAATCAAGGAGAATATGAGTGATATAGGCACCATAGTGAAGAGTCTTATATTTCCTTTTATATGTGATATCAACCCATTCGTTAAGAATAATCTTCGCCCAATTTATTTGTTTGTTGGAATACAAGGCATATAGCGCTTTGAAAATCACGCTTATAAACTTTCTCGTAACTTCCTTTACGAGGTTGAATTGTTCGAACCAAAATGCGATTAAACAAGCGTGCTTGTGGTCGAAAATGTGTGGATGTGAGATTGTCCACGTTAAGCAAATTATAGTAAATAAACCTTGTGTGATATTTCATCTCGCACACTCATGTCAACTTCTATAGTATCAATATCAATTCCTTGCCAAGAGCACCATAAAATTTGACCTAATATTAGAATTGGGGAGAGGATACGCTTGCTACATACCATAGACCAAACACAGCCTGTAGTGTTTTGAGGTTATGTGTGGTCTAAGTTCAAATTTGCTAAGAATAATTTCAGAAGCAAAGGGTAGATTTTGACATTATTGGTGTTATAACCTACTAGAGACTCAAAATTATAATGTCTAGCATAGTGAAGAAGACGATAATTAGAGAAGGCTTCAAATTTACGAAAGCACCTTCAGAAAACTTTGAATTCTTCATGGCTTTGTACCTTTCTTTGGCGGTGTCATTATAAAGTCATTTTTGAATGAATTCGTCGGAGGGAGGATCTAATTCTTGAATCCTTAGTCTTTTTGGTCGATTTGTCATGATGATTTATTAGAAAGTTTGAATTTTTTGAAGAGACTGGTTATTTTGGGGGTTAGGGTTTTATAGAGAGTCAAAAGTAAAGGTAAAAGTGAAGAGATGAAATGATGGTTGGTAATAGGTGTGTGTCCTTTTTAAAAAAAAATGTCTATTCCGATTCAAACATCTGAATTTTCTTTAATTTGAACCTGCAAGAATTTAGTTCATTTTGGCACTCAGACGTCTGCTTTTATGGAGCTAGACGTATGTTTTTGGAACGTTGGAAGAAATTTTGCTTCAATTACCAGACGTCTGGTTTTAAAGCTCATATGTTTGTTTTGGAAAAAATGTACCAGCAAAGATTTATTTCATTTTTGACCCTTTTCAGACGTCTGTTTTTAATGGGTCAGACGTCTGATTCTGTATGAAAATTATTGTTTCTCCAGTATTCAGACATCTGTTTAATATACGTCAGATGTCTGGTTTTTTGTGTTTTATAAAGAATTCATATATCATGAAAGTAGAATACATTTTTAGAGAAAACAAAATAGTGCATTCGAAAATATAGTTTTAAAAAAGCAAATAAAGTTGAAAAATTATTAACGTTTAGGAGACGGAGTCTTTGTTGGTGTTGAGAATCGTTTTCCTTCATTTGCCTTGTAACTGCAGTCCCAAGTATTTGGACTATATGAAGGTCGTTGAGGAGAAAATGTATAATAATTCATTGTAGGATTTACCGAATCATTTTCCGTTCGATAAGATGAAGATGGATCAATGGGATTGGTTGAAATTGGCAAAGGTTCGGAAACATTCTTCATTTTTGGACTACAAAACCTAAAAGCAATTTTCTCGAGAAGACTCAAGCGAGTTGCGGTGACTTTTTGTTCAAGGTATAGTTCTTTTTGAAGCGCTATTTGCTCCTTTTGATAATGATGAATTTAATCAATTTTTCTTTTAGTGTCAGGTGAAGGGAAGAGAGCACGTTTTGCCTTTTTCGAATCCGGTGTAAATCCAGTGTGATAATTTCCCCATCAATACGTATGCTCATTTCGAGGAGTTGGTGTAGGAAACTGAGGAGTTTCCACTTAACCATCCATCGAAAAGGTTTTGTTGATTGAGGAGTTTGAGTTATTTGACGACATTTTTGGAGAGAAGTTTGTGTTTCCTTGTTCTGAAAAATAGTTTGTGAATTTAGTTTGTCGATGTTATTTACATATACATATTGTAAGTTGCAAAGAATAAGTGGTTTAGAACTAAGAAAAATTGTAACTAGAAAAAAATAGTTAAACAAAATGAGTGGTTTAAAGAAGGTAAATAATTTTAGCTTATAGCTAAGTTGGATAAGTTCTCATATTTTAAGAATATGTACTTCGTTTTATTGTAAAAAAATTTGTTTTGAAAGAAAGATTTTATTGTAACCTATTTTATATATCTTTTACTGACATAACCCCTAATTCTCGTCTAAGTTTTATAAATGTATTTTCTAATAAAGGTTTAGTAAATATGTCGGCAATTTGATTTTCAATCGAGATACGTTGTAACACCCCGCCTCCGCTAGGGTCACTCGCAAAGGAATGCACTAGCTTTAGAGGGGCATTATTGGTAAACATGCACAGAAATATCACAAGACAGAACATATATAAATAGCGGAAGTAAAATCAAACTTTCATAACATGAATAAATAAGGTCTAAAGCCTTTTACATCAGAGTACATCAAAACCTGTCTTGCCATAGTAAAGAAGCATAAAGACTTTTTAATAAATTATTCCCCAAGTAAAACAGTAAAGTAGCCATAGCCAAGAGAAGTCCAAGCCATCCATGATGACCTTCAAGCAGAAGAAGTCCGAACTAAACAGCATTGTTTCCTCCCTGAAACCTGGGGGGGAAACGGAAGAAAAGAGGCGAAACAAAACGGGTCAGTCAAAAAGACTGAGTAAGTCCTATCTACTTCCAGTATAAAAACAGGTAAATGTAACATGACATGCATAAACTGAAAGTAAACATAAGGATGACTACAAGATAGATAAACCAGGGTAGCCGGGTGAACCACTGCGGCAAGGTAAACTAAGGTATCATGATAAACTACGGTGTTATGATAAGTCAAGGTATCACATCGTCGGATTTCTATCGAGTACATTATCCCAAGGTATCTACCCCGTCTGACATCCCGCGGTATATTCTCCCTAGTTCTAACATGTATATTTGCTCTGCACCTCTCGTACTAGTATCCCAACCCGCGTCACGTGTTAACCATGAATGTCCCTTGCCCAATGTCATGTAATGGTCCATGTCAACCTAATATATCGCATATATAGGTCACTCAAATCATATGTTTCTTTTCATGTATATAAGTTCAGTCCTTCGCCGTACCTCGTACGGGCTTCCTCATGTCGTATTATCCTTGAAATCGTTTGGACTGTCACCCTTGTTCTAGCTAGGCTCTTCCATACGAATCATCGTTTGAACTACCAGGACTTACGCCACCTAGCACCACTAGGGATTACGCTTACCTATTGTACGCTTTCGTATTTCAGTTTGGGTTAAACCACCTAGGCCACTAGGGATTACGCTAACCCTCAACCGCGCCCTTTTCCCCACGTATTCATCGTGAATCGTTTTTCTATAACTGTATGCACGTGTATCACATCGTGCCATCCGAATCCTGTCACAGGGCAAACCAGGAAATACAGGACTCGGTCGGGAGCTTTAGATTTATCTGCCGATGCAGATACTAAGGTCTGCTTTTCTACACGTGGCTATGGTCCCACGAGACCCCTCCCTCAACTAGTGAAAGGCAACACAAGAGAAAATCTTGCATGAGAACTACACTCCGGTCAGCCCACATCCTACGACCTACCTCACCCATAATTAGATAGCAAATTATGGTCTGTTGGGTGTCCCCTGCCTTTCCGTACATACACGCTTGACTCAAGATGGTAGATGATCGGCGAACTTGCTATCTCGGGCACCTTATGTATTCGCCGACTCACTGCTATCCACCCCAGTCTTTAGGTCGCTCGCATAGCAACCAAGGCATATTCTTGGTTCTTCTACCGCAGACCTCAACCTCTCGTGAGCCTAGTTTAATGACCTGGCAGCTCACAGAGGGATCCCAAGAATATCCTCACGTTCCCCGAAGCCGCTGCTTCGTTACCCAGTTCGTTGGAGCCTTTATCTAAATCAGATAGCCTGCTCCTACACGCATACTTAAACGTATCGGGTTACTAATCTATCTAAGAAATGGTTCAAATTTCTTTGACTAAGAATTATTACTTAGTTTCCCTTAACTAAGGTTTACCACTTAGCCTTATTTCCATAATCCTTGTTAACTATGGTTATTTACCTAATCCTCCGAATTAGGGTTTATCTAATGGGTTAAGTGTCACGTAAGTTCATAACTTAGCCCGTCTACAACCCATGTCAAAATTGGCTAAGTATCCAAGTCCAAGACTTAACCCTACAAACCATGTGTTAAGTTGGCTAAGTATATCAAGCAATCCATGAATTAACCTCGTCTAATTATCATTTTAGATTGGTTAAGTATATGTTAATTTGACCTTATCAAATTACCGAGTCAAATCGGTCAAGCGTATTCGAAACGATTTGTGACTTAGCCTTATCATGTTTTCACGTTAGATTGGTTAAGTATAGGTTAACTTAACCTCATCAAATTAACGAGTTAGATTGGTTAAGTATAGGTCACTTAACCTCATCCAATCATCGTGTTAAATTAGTTAAGTGTTTAACTTAACCCCATCGAATTACCGTGTTTAGATTAGTTAAGTGTGGATTACTTAACCCCATCTAATTACCGTGGTTAGGTTGGTTAAGTCTTAATTACTTAACCCCATCTAATTACCGTGGTTAGGTTAGTTAAGTCTTAATTACTTAACCCCATCTAATTACCCAGTCAGATTTGTTAAGTGTAAATTACTTAACCCCATCTCCTAATCATCTTGCATGGTTAAGTGTCATTAAGGAATCAAGTCCGGTCCCACTTAACCTACCCATTCGTGTCATATCGGTTAAGTGTCATTAGTCAAATTTACTTAACCTTATCATGTGACATTAATTTAATTAATGCACTCTTAACCTCTCACATTAGACCTTGTTGTGGTTACTAGTTAAGCCGGGCGGGTCCGGGTAGATTTACACCACAACTTAGTCTAACCTCGGGTCTTAAGCGCGACATGACCAACTTCTCACATTGGGTCCTATTGTTTGTAGCTACTAGTTAAGCCGGGCGGGTCCGGGTAGATTTATGCTACAAACTCAACCCAACCTCGAGTTGGCCACACTTATATTATCTAAGTTCATCATGTTTCCCAAAACACGTTACAAGTTTTTTTCGAGCATTTGGGTAGACCTAACTTAATAGGTAAATTCCCAAAGGGTAGACCTAACTTAATAGGTAAATTCCCAAGCTCATGTTTTTATGCATACTTACATGTCATCTTCCATGTTATCTTTCAAGTCATGGTTTCAAGTATAAACACATGTCATATTCAAGTTAAGGTTTTGCGACATGTTCATGTTTATCTAGCTACCCAAAATCGTGTTTTCCCAACGCAAGCAAAGCGAGTCAACATAGTAAGGATACTATGTCACATATTGGTCTCAAAACATGCATGATGCCAAAAAGGGCTTGGCTTCCACATGCATAGCATCATAAAGGGATTGGCCATAAACATGCATAGTGTCATAAGGTGATTTGGCCACAAACATGCATATTATCAAAAAGGGTTTGGCCATAAACATGCACAACTTAAAAGAGGGGATTGGCCACGATCATGCATAATCTCATAAAGGGTTTGGCCACAAACTTGCATGTTAGCATAAGGGGTTTAGGTTCATAAACATGCATAAGCCCCAAAATCTTGTCTTAGCCAATGTTTCACACATAAAGTGGTTCCTAAAGGTTCACGCTAGCATTTCATGCATAAAGATCCAAACTTGCAAGTTAAACTAGGTTATGCATAGCATGAGAGGCATGATTAAGTCACTTACATGGCCTAAAATCATAATCATGAACATAAGAGGCAAGGTAAGGCTCATATAGGTTCGCATAATCATGTTTAGCCTCATTTTATCCCATGTCATTATCAAAACTACCGTTTCCATCTAAAAGTAGCTAGAACTTACTTAGGCAAGGCTTAGGAAAGGGATCATGCATCATTTTGACGAAGAAAGGTGGCTCCTTTGATGAAGATCCGTCATGAAACTCGCATAACAACGTTGATTTGGCCTCCATTTGGTGTAGCAAGCTTGCATCTTTTGATTTGAACTTGATTTGAGTGCATAGGCTCTAGGGATTTGAGATGGAGGCCATGAGAGTAGAAATTTGGCCATAGTTTAGTTACATGAGTGAATAATGAGGGTTTAGGGGTAGGTTTAGGGTCTTTTTATAGAGATTAGGATAGTTTTAGGCCCTTAGATTAACCCTAGGACCAAGCAGAGCCGTCAGATTTCAAACCAGGCCCAAAAACCTAGCCAAGATAGCAAATAGGTGCACCAGATCAAAATCAGCCGACAGGGCAAGTCGACAGCCCTGTCGACATGCATGTCGACATGCTTGTCGACATGCCTGTCGACATGCCTGTCGACATGCCTGTCGACATGCCTGTCGACTTGTCTGGGCGGGAATTTTCCCGCCTGGCCCCATTTCTGCACGTTTCGAAATTCAAATTTTCCGAAAACTTCTTTGGGCCTTAACCGGGTCATACGGACTCCGATTTTCGAAAACTCGGACTCTATTTCGCGTATTTTTTCGAGACGAACGCAATGGCATAGCCCGTTTTACTTGATTCAGAATTTAAAATTAAATTTTGCCTTGATTCTCGTTTTAACATGTTATCGAAAAATACGGGTTGTTACATACGTTCCAAATTTATAATTTCTTTTTCTACGTTATCACGAAGAAAATGGTGATGGATGTCAATATGTTTAGTTCGTGAGTGATTTATAGGATTTTTGGATAAGTCTATTGCACTTGTGTTATAACAATATATTGTTGATGTAGTTAAGTTTACCCCAAAATCTCTGAGTGTCTGTTGCATATAGATCACCTGAGCACATGCTAAAGCAGCAGATATGTATTCTGCTTCACATGTCGAGAGTGATACACAATTCTGCTTCTTACTAAACTAAGTGACAAGTCCCTATAAGATACTAATTCGAATGGGTATTCCTTCGAATAGAAAGACCGAAGTCCTTAGTTATATTAAGATATCTCAAAATTTGTTTCACTGCTCTTAAATGTGATTCTTTAGGATCTGCTTGGAATCTTGCACATAAGCACACACTCATCATAATATTATGATGGCTTGCAGTTAAATAGAGTAGCGAACCGATCATACTTTTATATAGTTTTTGATTAACACTTTTTCCTTTCTCATCTTGATCAAAATGAGCTATAATACTCATAGGAGTTGGTTTTCCAGAAGTGTTGTCCAAATCAATTCGTTTAATTAGATTATTACAATATTTTTCTTAATTAATAAAGATGCCATTTAAAAATTGTCTAATTTGTAATTCGAGAATGTATGATAACTCTCCCATATGTGACATTTTAAACTCATTTATCATAATTGAAGAAAATTGTTTACATAATTCTTCATTAGTTGAACCAAAAATGATGCCATCTACATAAATTTGTATAATTAAGATATCTTTATTGGTATTTTTAACAAATAATGTTTGATCAGCATTTCCAATTCCAAATCCTGAGTTTATCAAGTAACTTTTAATTCTTTCATACCAAGCACAAGGTGCTTGTTTTAGACCATATAAAGTTGTTTTAAGTTTGTAGACATAATCTAGATATTTCTCATGTATAAATAACAGTGGTTGTTCTATGTATACATTTTCTTTAATAAAACCATTTAAGAAAGCACTTTTAACATCCATTTGATGAAGTTTAAAGTTACGAGAACATGTGTATTCTAATAGAATACGTATTTCTTCAAGCCTTGCTATAGGAGTAAATGTTTCTTTATAATCAATAACTTCCTTTTGATTGTATCCTTGTGCTACTAATCTAGCTTTATTTCTAGTAATATTTCCTAATTTATCATCTTTATTCTTATAAATCCATTTGGTACCAATGACTGATTGATCATTTGGTCGAGGTACTAACTCCCAGAAATCATTTCATTCGAATTGATTAAATTCCTCTTGCATAGCTATTATCCAATAATCATCCGTAGAGTCTTCATTTGGGTTTTTAGGTTCAATAGTTGAAAGAAATGCTACATTTATTTTCAGAAAATGATATTTTAAAACCTTTGTTAGATAATTGACTAATACTTAGTAAATTATGTTTTAAGTTTTTAGCTAAAGAAACATTAGTAATAATAGGTAGATTTGAAATACGACAGTTGCGCACATCTCCTTTACCAATGATAAAGCCTTTTGAATTTTCTCCAAAGGTAACAGAGCCACCATCAAAGTATGAAATATTTGTAAGCATATCTTTGTCTCTGGTCATGTGTTTTGAGCAACCACTATTAAAATCCATTTTCTCTTCTTGAGTGGGACATGCAAAATATATTATTAAACACATTGGTACCCACTTTTTGAAAGGGTCCTAAGAGTTAGATCTTAGGAAGTCAAACCCAAGTGGTTTTGGTATCCCTTTTATAAACATAATTTTTATTATTATGAACAGTCTCCATAAAAGAATCTATATGTTTGTTCCTAATCAAACTATTGTTTGTTTTTGGAACTCATATCTCAATTTTGTTTACCTTTTTGGTGTATTTAGGTCTATTGTTTAATTTTGAATCAATTTTCCTCTTAGGATTTACCTTTGTTTTTGGAGGAATTTTTGGCTCCTTCTTAAATCCTAAACCATTTCTGTTTGAAA
Source organism: Allium sativum (assembly GCA_030737875.1). NCBI lineage: Eukaryota > Viridiplantae > Streptophyta > Magnoliopsida > Asparagales > Amaryllidaceae > Allium > Allium sativum. Next base: position 14,412 of record JASFAX010006966.1, on the reverse strand, counting down.
AGGGTTGAGAGCTTTCTATGATTCTAGACAGATTTTCTCTACCCTTATTAAAATTAGATACATTCTTAGAAATACTATCTAACTTAGTTTGCATACTCTTATTTTCTAATTCTAATTCTTTTATTTTGGTTTTCAAAATGTTATTTTTAGAACTAATTTCATCATTCTTTGTCTTTTGAGTTTCAATTTGTTGACTTAAAAGTGAAAGCTGACTATCTGAATTCAATAGAGACTTCTGAAAATTTCAAATTCTTCTTCTAAATTTGTTTTTTCATCCTTTAGCATGTCTCTTTCAAATTCAACTTTATTTTGATTTTCACGAGTTTCCTTAAGTTTCATTTTAAGGATTTTTATAATATTCAAAAATTCAGTGTTAACTTGTATTAAATCGTCATAAGATAGATCACTTACTTAAGATTCTTGAGCCAAGAAGCATACATTTGATTGTTCATTTATGCTATCACTGTCACCGTCTGGTGAATCTGAATCCGAGTCGTCCCATGTGATTTATCTTTCTTATTCTTGTTGTTGAGATTTTTCTGATTTTTTAGTTCTGGACAATCTTTTACCATGACCTTTCTTGTGACAATTAAAACATTCTAAGTTTGAGGATGAAGGTTTGTTTGAGGTATTCTTTTTGAAATTTCCATTTCTATATTTTAGAAATTTCTTAAAGTTTTTGGCGATAAAAGTTGAATCCTCATCTTCTAATTCTAATTCTTATTTCTCGGCATGAAAGGCTACATTCTTTTTCTCTTGAGCTAGTTCCTTTTTAGCTTGGAGATTTATTTCATAAGACATGAGGTTGCCTATGATTTCTTCTAGTTTTATTGTTGATAAATCATTGGCTTCCTTAATAGCTAATACTTTTCTTTCCCAGTCGTCAGTCAACGAGTTTAGTACCTTCGAAACAATATCAAAGTCACTATATTTTTCTCCTATGCCTGTAAAGGCATGAAGAATATCTTGGAATCTTGAATACATATCGTTGATGGTTTCATTTTGTCTCATCTTAAAGTTTTGGAACTGGTTTTCGAACATATAAATCTTTGTTTGTTTGACTTTATTTGTTCCCTCGTGGATAGTTTTGAGTGTTTCCCATATTTGACGTGCAGTGGTGCAAATGCTAACACAAATGAATTCATTTCTGTCTGAAGCACAGAATAACATATTCATAGCTTTGACATTTGCACTGGCTACGTTTCTCTGAACTATTGTCCATGTGGAATATTCAATTGTAGGTGCTGTGAATTTTGTTTGAGTTGCATTCCATGCATCAAAACCTGTTGCTTGCATATATATTCTCATTCTTGTAGCCCAATAATTATAATGCAATCCATTAAAAAGTGGTGGTCTTTGAGTAGATTGTCCTTCGGCAAATGTAGATGTGCTGGTGCTTGGGTTATTCTCCATATTATCAAGATATCGAATAACGGTGTTACAGTTATATATGACCTTACTCTGGTACCAAATGAAAGAGTCTAAGCAGCGGTGGGATCGTATAGTAATGAGTATAAGCAAGGTAAGTAGAATAGTAGCAGTAAGTAGAAAATCACACAGTCGATTTTATAATGGTTCGGACCACTGTCCTACGTCCAGTCCCAGACTCCCTTCTGGTATTTCACTAACACAATAACCCTAACTTCACTCGAAGGAATAGGTTCACAATTACCCGAATAGCCAAACGGGATTTCTTGCCTCAACTGCTAAAGAGAACTTCCACAATACCGAATAATTAATGACTACTTGTGTTCTGGATAACAAGGATTTGTCAATTTAAAGTACACCCTTCCTATAATCTTTCCTTGATGATAAAGGTGTAGTTTGTGAAAGACTATGGAAGATTTGAAATATTAAGAATGTGTAAATAGAGTGCTTTAGAGATTTTGAATGCTTTGAATAAGATAGAAAGAATTAGAATAAGTTTCGGTGAATGAATCACTTAGTCAAGCCTCTATTTATAATATACAAAAGGTTACAACTAATCATGAAGAGATTCGTTTAGGAGATATGAATTGGATATTTGTGACTCTTCATTTTAAGTTGCATCCCTTTGTATTCAGATGTCTGAATAATAAATTCAGATGTTTGTTTTCGAATTTATGTTCAAACAGCAAAGAAATATGTCATTTCGGTGGTAATTCAGACGTCTGAACTATTAAGGTCAGAAGTCTAAATATTATGTGAAATTGAAATTAATTTCTGCGAAGAAATGTCTGGTAAAAATATTCCAGACATCTTTTTTCTTTAATAGACCTATACCTTTGTGCATGTCATTTGAAAACTAAATATATAAAATGCCTATCATTAAGGAAGATTTTAACAATTGAAATACTAAGACTCACAGACTCTTTAACATATATATTCTTCAATCTAAGTTCTTGAATCTGTTGTTGAATGTCTTCCTGCAAAACAGAGTTAGTTGATATATATATATATGTGTGTGTGTGTGTGTATGTGTGTGTGTACATGTATAGTTGTCATAATCAAAATGCTATACAGCATGATCCAATATATATAACTTAATAAGTTGACCAAGAAGAATAAGCATCCTTTGCTTAGGATAGATGGCCTATTTGATCATTTATGAGGCGCTAAGGTCTTTTCTTAGTTATACCTAGTAAAATGATTTCACCAGTTAAGAATTTCTGAGGAAAGCAAGCCTAAGACAACATTTAGGACACCCGATGGTTTGCTTGAATGGGAAGTGATGCTTTTGAATTGATGAACTCCCCTGCCTTTTTTGTGGATTTGATGAATATAGTATTTAAAGCTATTCTTCATAGGATAGTCATGGTGTTTGTTGAAAACATGTTTATATTCTCTAAGGATTACAAAGAGCATAAAAATCACCTAAGGAAGGTCTTAGGGATCTTAAGGAAGAATAAGCTTAGAGCAAAGTTCGTCAAGTGCCACTTTTTGGAGAAAGGAAGTTAAGTTTCTTGGACATATAGTTTCGGGGAAAGGTTTGGTTGTTAACCATACAAAAGTTGAAGTTGTTCAGGATAGAAGATTTCTCATAATGCATTAGAGGTTAGGAGTTTCTTACGGTTACCAGGCCATTATAGGAAGTTCATAAAAGATTTTGCAAGATAGTATCCTCTTTAACTCATCTGACTGAGAAGAATCTTGAGTTTTCCTAGAGTGATAAATGCAGTAGTGCTTTTGAGAAATTGAAGGAGTCTCTTACTAGTGCACTGATCCTTACTATCCCTGATGGGATTAAGATATTTATTGTTTTATTGATGCTTCTGGTACATGATTAGGAGCAGTATTTATGCAAGAATGAAGAGTAGTTGCCTACACAAGTTGAAAACTAAAAGTTCATGAGAAGAGATACTCTATTCACGATTTGAAGCTTGTAAACATCGTATTTTCTTTTAAGATGTGGAGACGTTATCTCTTGGGAGATAAGTTTGAGCTTTATGTGGATCATAAATTTCTCAAGTATTTATTTCCTAAACAAAATTTGAATGTTAGGCAGTTGTGGTTGATGAAGTATATAGTCTCGTTTGATTTCGATATTCAGTACACTCTGAGAAAAGGTAACGTTGTCGCAGATGGTTTGAGTAAAAGACATGTTGTCCCTAGTGTTATCTCTGAATGGAGACAACTCGAAATTATTTTTGGTTTCAACCTTCAAGTACCATTTGAGTCATCTCAAGGATTTCTTGGTGTTTTGGAAGTTAGACCAACTTTAATGGATAGGATTAAGTTTGAGCAAGGTCTGGATGAAGAGTTAAGAGTATTAAAGGGAAAGCTTGCTAGAGGAGTGCATTTTCCACATTTTGAGATTTTCTATAGATAGTGAAGGAAACTTAAGAAAGGACGGGTAACTTTATATCCCTAGGACTAGTAATTTGAGAGATGATGTCCTCAAGGAATGCCATCATTCAAGAATGATCATACATCCTAAAAGGGACATGATGTTTAAGGGTATGAAGAGGTTTTTCCATTGGGAAGGAATGAAGAAAGATGTTGTTGAGTTTATAGCAGACTGCTTGAGTTATTGGAAAGTCAAAGCGGAGAAAGGTAAGCCTAGAGGGTTATTACTACTTTTGAAGGTTCACACTTGGAAATGGAGCATATTTAGATTTTGTGGATGGGTTACCAAGAAGACAAAAAGGGAATCACTACACTAGAACGGCCTTTCGCAACGTTCAAAAAACAATGCTAAAACTTTCAGTAGCGTTTCGGTAAACACTGCGACACAACATGCAACTAAAAGTCTGAAAGCAATAGTTGTGTTGTAGTAAACGCTACAAAATATGAACATATTGTAGCATTCCTAAAACCCTACAAAAGGTTTTTTTAGCAACGTCTTAAAAATGCAAACCAAAGTGGTACTTCTACCCTTTTTATTTATTTTCTATAGCATTTTTTCTATGCTACTTTTTAATATTTTCGCAGCATTTTATCTATCCTACTATATATTTTTTGTTACGTTTTTCTTTCGCTACAAATTTTTTTGTAAATTGAATTTTTTTCGTAGCACTTTTGCAACCCTACTAAAAATTGTTTACTAGCGTACAGTACATTTCAATAGCCACTATTTACTGTTAACGACTTCTATCATTTTCAAAAATCACTTGTATATAATCAACCAGATAACTATCAATTTCAAACCAGCCAACATTGATAATCACCATATTCAAATAATTTCAAAGAACATATTAACCGCATAATCAAGTATATATCCATAATCATTTCAATATAGTATTTTGACAAAATAAATGAATCCACATATCATAACCATTTGCAAACAAGTCTACACAACTAGTACGCACAAATATTATAATACATAATCAAAGTCTAGTTCATGGCTTAATTACCGACAATTCATTGATGCAGTCGTCCTTCACTTCGAAAATGCTAATTACCGGTACACAAGTATAACGGCTAGAATTATATACAAGTCCTAATAATTTACATATTAGTATAATTTAATATGTATCAGTTTCAAATGGGTTGAGTTTCAGAATATTACATTATCTGTTTTCATTTTTGTTCAAATTACTTTTGTCATCATTGCATTCATTTTAATCCATTGCAGCGTACACTTTTCAATACATTGCATTCAATACATTATATTCCTGATTTCATTTCATTTCATTTCCATACAATTTTCTCTTGCATTAATCTATCCATTTTCATTTCTGTAACCAACACCTTCACTATTAACTCCCATAACCACTTCAAACCCACTAAAGCAACACACAAAAAACACTTATACACTCCCCTTTCAAATCACAAACTCATAAACCTCTGCATAACAAAGCAAGCCATCCTATCATCAGTGGTTCACATTTCCATTTCCAAGACCATGTCAAGGCAAGTGAAATTAATGACAAAATGCATGTCAAAGTGTACAAGCAATGTAATACATAAGCACATGTATACAAATTTGTCATATTAGCTACAAAATATTTTAAAATAGAAGTTGAAATTACCCCAAAAATAAAGGGATTGTAGCTCCAATATTGGCTTTCAATGGTGTAAGTTGAACATGTAAACTTCCAGACTATGAGGTATGATTCACCTATCAGTAAACTCAGTAGTTTCCTAATAAATATAAGTAACATATATAACCGTTTAATATGAAAAATTACCCTAAACATTCTAGTTTCCACATCTAGCTTTTTGTTAGTTTCATTGACTACTCGACTAGATAGCACATCATCTGCCTTGATCATTGCCTTGGAAATTTACAAACATATAAATTTCTCCTTATAAAAAGGATCGCCACATACATTGAATAATGGAAATATTTCTTCAACTCTTTAGGAAAATAACTGGTATAGTATACCTGTTTCTTGTAAGAACATGTAGAATTCACAAATTATATGTAGCTTTTATTAATGTACCCCAATGTAAAAAATAACTAGATATTAACACAAGGGTAATTAATTTACAAGGACAATTTATATTAAAAATTTAAGCATAAGGACAGCCACCTAATATTTTATTCAAAAGGACATCCGCCGCCTAATATTTTATTCAGAAGGACAAAAATCACCCTCGTTCAATTTCCTACCACGAAATGACGAAATCGCCAAATCAAAAATCACGAAATCATTTTTACTAGCAACCGATTCACAATCCGCATCGTTTTATGCAGTCGAACCACGAAAATTGGACGAACAACAAAAATCCCTAGCATTATGTTATTTTATTACTTACAGTTTTAAGATATCAGTTTCATGCCTCTGTAGGTATCTGTTTTATTTTACTATTATTTTCAGTTTATAGGTATCATTTTTGCACTTATGTAGGTATCGGTTTTGTTTTTATTATTGTTTTCAGTTTATGGATATCAATTTTGCACTTCTGTAGGTATTAGTTTTGTTTTTTTATTTATTTACTTACAGTTTTTAGATATCAGTTTCATGCCTTTGTAGGTATCAATTTTAGTTTTATTATTGTTCTCAGTTTATGGGTATCAGTTTTGCACTACTATAGGTAACAGTTTTGTTTTTTATTTACTTACTTCAGTGGCTAGGTATCAGTTCTGTATCATTGTAGGTATCATATGATACAAGTGGTTATATCACAACAACATTATATAAAAGTGATGAATTAATATCAGTGGGTATTATTGAGAATAAGACCATTTTTGTGAGAATTGAATTGAGTTGATTGGTATTATTTTTGAGTATTGTTAATGACACTCCAAATACGGATAAGTGGGGGTTATATTTTATTTTCACTCCGTTAAAAGTTAAATTGTTAAGGGGAGGCCAAGCACAATGGAAAAGTAAATAAAAGAACCCAATTTTGCCTTCCATTCAAATACACAAAGCACAGTAAAAATCGACTGAAATATACTAAAATTCAGTACGAAATTTGGAAATAACATACCGAAAATAGATGACGAAAATGGATCTCCGTTTTTTCCAATAAATTATTACCTTCTCGGTGATTTGTTCAACAAATTCAACATGTCATTCTCTTTTTTGATTAAAAATTATGTTGTCTTCTTTTACAAAGTAAGAAATTTTGTTGGAGATTGATAACTCCATGAAAAAAGTGATTAATTGTTTACTCTGAGAAGAAGAAGATGTTTAGGGTTTAACGAACAGTAAAATGTAATTAGGGTAAAATAATAAAAGGGCATTTTAGTCTATATTTTATAAATTGTTAAGGGGGGCTACGTTAAATGATCCTCCCCTTAGTAAATTTAAAAAAACAAAAAGTGAACCCCCTTTAACCATTTTCGGAGTGACATTAACAATACTCTTATTTTTTTAATCTGTGGGTATCAGTTAGAATTAATGTTGTGTATTAAAAAATTCATTTACCAAAGCAAACAACTCAAAACTTCTACCCACTTGAAACAATTCTGATACACAAAGTCATAAAACTAATACCTAACAATATACAAAACTGATACCTAAAAACTGCTATAATATGTTAATGAAAAATTAATATAGAATTTTTTTACATGCAATTTGATTGATTAAAATGAAATAAGTTCAATTGAGTTACAAAGTTAATGCAACAATACAACTACAAAATTAACACAGTAACGAAAACAAATGAAAAAAAAACATAACACAGTTGATACAACAAAATTGATACCTAAAATAAAAAAATAAAACTGATGTAATATTTTAAAAAAATTAATATCATAGTTTGATTGATTAAACCAAAACAAGTTCGATTATAATATAGGGTTAATGCAACAATACAACTACACAATAAATACAACATCAAAACATAACAAACGAATATAAAACAAAGTTAATTAAACAAAACTGATACCTAAATCTAATACCCAACCGCTGAATAGCCGAACATTAAAATTGTACAACCAACAGAAGCCATGAATCACCTTGAGAAATAAAAAACCTAATCGCAAAAATGAACATTAAATTAAAACGATTATAATAGGAAAAAAAATTCAATCGTCGTAATCTCGATAACGATTTCTCAATCGATGTAAACGAGATCTAATTTGCAATCTGAAATGGGCGATCAATACGGATGTTTGAAGAGTCGTTAGAGATCGAAATATGCACATCTAAAAAATCGTGATGGAGATCAATGGTGAAATCGAGATATGCACGAGAGAGACAGTTGAGGGAGAAGATGGAAATCGCAAGTGAAATAGGATTTTGTAAAATTATCATTGTCTTGCCCTTATGATTAAAACTTTAATTACCCTTGCCCTTGTGATTAAAATTATAATGGGTTGTCCTTATGGTTAAAAAAGCCTTAAATTTTGTTCTTGTGATAATTTTCGTGTTAACGCAAATTAAAACATATTTGAAAGTTTGAAATAAATATCTAGGCATTTACATTTCAAAAAATATCATACTCATAGCTGTATAACTAGGGAGCTATACCTGCATGCATGCATTGATTGTTCCAATATAGTTTGTAGGATGCCTTAGAGCAACTCCAGTTGATTACAGATGTAATATTCAGGGGATAGAATATTACACCCGTAATCGAGTATAATGTCCCAATGGTCTAATGCCTATTTTATAGGCGTCAGAATGCTAGCGCCTATAAAATAGGCGTCAGCCCCAGAAATATATTAAGTTGTTTAAGATCACGTTAGTTAATTAAAGTGTGTTGCTAGGGGCACCCCATTTTCTACTATGGGGTACCATTTCTACCGCCAAACAGTTTTTTTTTTTTTTGGCCGCGTTCGGCGGTTCACCACCGCCGGAACTCATTATGTTCGGCGGTTCGTGGTAGCCCCTGGGCACTTTTCGGGGTGCCCCTAGCAACACACTAATTAAATGGGCAGTCACTTTATATTTTGTCGTTAGTTAATTAAGATCACTAAAATTGGCTGTCACTTTATATTTGGATGCATGGTATATGTAGTCTGCGCATGATCCAATCATGTACATGGTTTAAAATGAGCTGTCACTTTATACTTGCATGCATGGTTTAAAATGAGCTGTCACTTTATATTTTGTAATGTCACATTAGTTAATTAAAATCACTTTATATTTTGTAAATGGTCCAATTATGTAAATGAAAGTGTGTGGCGCCTATTTTATAAGCGTCAGAGTATGGCGCCTATAAAATAGGCATTTGGGTCCAGTTCAGGATCCTGAATATTACCCTTAATATTACGTTTGAACCGAACAACTGGAGCAAGAATCCTTGATATTCAGCACATAACAACAACCATTGGAGTTTCTCTTATAAAACAACCACCCTCAATTAAAAAATAAATAATTAATATTATCACTAAAGAAGGGAACAAAATCATTGTCATGCTTAAAGGTGCTTAAGAGCTACTTGATGTTTAAGTCCAGGAACAACGTTTCAATTGGTTGAAAGTCTGAAAATTATGACATAAATGTTAAAAATTTGATGAATTTACTTTATAATATAATACAATTTTTTCTTAAAAGAAAAATACCTCTTAATTAAATGGAACACATATAAAATTCTTACCCTAGTTCATTACTATTTTGCATATAGATCATACTTTAGTTTTTAAGGTGCATCGCTTAATCATTAATTTAAAACAGAGTGAAGCACTATCAAAACAGGACAAGGAAGTTCACATAATATATTTTAATCATATCTGAATCCTTAAAATTAAAATCTAGACACTTGCATTTACACATAATTTAACTCATGGTTGTATAGCTACAATCGTTCATTGGCTTGTTCAATCTTTGGCTCGAAAACACCCGTAGTATTTAACTCCTTGCATGTAGGAAACTACATGCTGGTGCCCATTTAGTTGACAAAGATAACATCGACAGACTTAGGAGATCAAACTACGCCCCTCTGCTTCTTCTTATCAAATCTTTTAACTGAGCTAGCTCTCAGCAGATCATCTTCCCTAACATAACGGCGAATGATACGAAATATATAAGAAATGCACTCTAATTTTTCTCCTCTAGTTCCACCAACAAATTTGTCAACTTAAATTTTAGATAGTTAAGCCGTGACTCCAGCTCAAATGGTTAAGGTTAGCACACTTTTGCTCCAAGTTATCTTAAGGTGTGCCTACTGAAAAATATAAGACGGTTGTTATTCTTTTTATGTTTTGTACATACGGGTTTTTTACCGATTCTATTTTTATCTGGGCCACACTTATTTTCAGCCTAGTATCACTTGTATTTAAGTTTGCTCCATTCATACATTCAAAAGACAATTCAACATATCTTCATAATACAAAAACTGTTCAATTCTTTTCACATATCAAGGTCTCCAGTTTGCAGTTTCTTCTTTTCCAATTGTGCTGATAATTCAACATGGTATCAGAGCTCTCTATTGCGTAAGTGCACTCTGATCCTCTAGCGTCTGCTGCTCGTGATTTGAGTTCTCATCTATTCCTCCATTCTCATCTGTTCTTGAGTTTTTTCTTTTCTTTTTAACCTATCAGTTTTGTTCTCATCATTTGGGTTAATAAAAGCAAATCTAAGTCTTAAAATCTCTGCCCTGCCACTACATTTCAGTTGAATTTGTGGCTGCAGCTATTTTACAATCAAAAATTTGCTTTTAGAAAATCAAGAAAGCCAATTTTTAATTCAAGATTCTTCTGAAAATCAGAGTTTACTATTACTGTGCTGCCCTGAATCTTAAAATCTAGTTGCATCAGTGCAGAATTCTATTTCTCATCATCTTTTCTTTCGAAAATCAGAGTTTATTCTTATTGTGCCGTTCTGAATCTTAAAATTCGGTTGCATCAGTGCAGAATTCTGTTTCTCATCATCTTTTCTTTCGAAGATAATCTCTCATTAAAAAGGCTGAAGTTGATTTTCTTACCTTATTCCCTCAGTTTCAATCATGGCAGACGAGAATGCATCTATAACTTCTGCAACTGAAGCTTTTATCCATTCAGAGCACACAAATCCTCATTCAGATGCTGAAAAGTTAATAAAATCTGTGATCAGTCCTCAAAGTCAATTGGTTACAGTGCATTTGGATGAAGAGAATTATCTTTTACGGAAATACAAATTCAAACTGCAGTTCAAGGTTATGGGCTTGAAGGTTTTGTGCATGGCACTCTGCCAATTCCCCCAAGATTCACTACTGATAGTGAAATCAAAATGATCATCAACGAAAATTACGCAAATATTATAAACAAGACAGGTTAATCAGTTCTTGGATGTTGTCATCTATTAGCCCTAATTTACTGCCTCAAGTTATTGAGTGTCAATATGCAAATGAGATTTGGTCTACAATTGAGAGAGTATTTAGTAATCAGTCAACTGCTAAAGTGATGCATTATAGAAGACAACTCCAGAATATTAAAAAAGGCAGTGAACCAATGAGAGAATATTTAGCTAAAATCAAGAAGCTTTGCAACTTACTTGAATCTACAGGATTGAAGGTACCTAAAAATGAACAGGTTCTTACCATCTTAAATGGGCTAGAAGAAGAATATGAAGCAGCTGTACCAATTCTTTTTTCAAAAAGAAATGTGCTCGATATGCAATTTATACATTCTACTCTGCTTGCTCATGAAGCAAGAATAGAGCATAAGAAACCGCAAGAATCAGATCTGAACATTAACTTTCTAGCAAACGTCAGAAATAAGAACACAAATCAACAAAGATCTTATCAACCTAACCAAAGAGGTTCTTATACTAACAGGGGAAGAGGTAGAGGTCGGTGGAACAATAACACCAGACCCAAATGTTTGATTTGTGAAAAAATGGGATATACTGCTGCAAAGTGTTATCTTAGGTTTAATCAAAATGTTATGCCTGGGCAAAACTCTGGAAATCAAAGAAAAGCTAGTGCTAATCTAACTCAGGTGCAAAATACTTATGATAATCAGAGTACTATCAACAATAGCCAATTGAGTGAAACTGCCAGACTAGAGCATATCAACGATGAGGCATGCTATCCAGACTAAGGTGATACTAATCATATTACTAGCAATCTTGACAACTTAAATCTTGGCAATAGAGAATACAAAGGTAAACAACTTATATGTTTAGGTAATGGTACATGTATAAACATTACCCATACTGGTCATGCATAAGTCAAAAGAAAAAGATTATTATACTTAAATAATCTTTTAAAAGTTCCAAAGATTAAAAAAATTCTCATCAGTGTCTCTCAGTTTGCCAGTGACAATAATGTTTTCTTTGAATTTTATCCTAAATATTGTTTAGTCAAAGATATATCGACTAAAGAAACTCTTTTGCAGGGTGATGCTGTTAAAGGAAGTTTAATACTGTCACTAATATGCATGCTAGTCAAGAAGAAGCCACCTTACCCCTTAACAGCATGCAGGAGACTGAATTTACAGAAAATTGTTGTAACAATTCTGAGTTGACAGAAAATTGTAAAGCTAATAGTGTTTTTTATCACTGGCACAATAAATTGGGGCACCCTAATGAGAAGATTGTTAGAAAAATATTACTAGAAAATAATATTTCCTTCGACTGTGCTTTGCCATATGTGTTTTCATACTGTTAGCTAGGGAAAAGTAAAAAAATTACCATTTAATCATTCTCAAACTGTTTATTCTCATCCATTTGAATTAGTAGCATCTGACCTATGGGGACCAGCACCCATTACTTCTGATTATGGCTATAAATATTATGTATCTTTTGTTGATGCCCATACAAGATACACATGGATATATTTTCATAAAAATAAATCTGATACTTTCAATGCAGTTATTCAATTTATTAATATGACTGAAAATCAAATTAACTGCAAAGTTAAAGTCATGCAAACTGATGGGGGCAGTGAGTACAATACCCTTAATAATTTCTTTTCTAAAAAGGGAATTATTCATAGAACTAGTTGCCCCTACACATCTGAACAGAATGGTTTGGTTAAAAGGAAACATAGGCATATTGTTGAATGCGTCTTGTCTTTACTTGCTCTTGCATCCATGCCATTAAAATTTTGGCTTGATTCATTTAACACTGCTGTTTACTTGATAAATAAATTACCAACAAAAGTGTTAATCAAGCCCTCATGGAAAAAAATGTTTGGAAGTAAACTAGATTATAAAATTTTAAAAACATTTGGATGCTTATGTTTCCCTTGCATTAGACCATTCAATAAAAATAAACTCAATTTTAGATCTAAACCCTGTACTTTCCTTGGTTAGAGCAACTCCAACAAATCCGGAGTGTGGATTTTCGAAATCCGATTATCTACACTCCGGAAAATGGGGAATCGCAACAGTTTTAAGTCCATGCGCTTGTTGAACAAACGCGTGGACATACGCAATTGTTCAACAGGCGCGTGGAATTTTTAAAACCGGCTCCACAATAAAAAAAGCGCGCGCCTGTTGAACAAACACGTAGAGCCTACGCGTTTTTTCAACAGGCGCGTGGATATTTCCGCCTATATCAGGCGCAAATGGCCATTTTTCCATTTGTAAAAAAAAATTCCTCCTTTTAATTTTTTTTAATTAGTTTCTACAACGAAATGCCGCCACGTCAAGTTAAGTCTGGTAGACGAGTCAGCCATCCTCTGACAGATCCTACTGTCGGACCAGTCCATGCCCCACCTGATGCCACCGTGACTGCCGAGAGCCTTAGAGTATTGCACGATCTGCCTGCGACATTTGTACACCGAGTGCATGTTGCTGTTGCGATGCCTCAGGTATAATTTTATAACTCTGTTACGTACAACATTCTTAATATACACGAATGCTGTTTAATATTATATGTTTACAACAAATTTACATACGTTTAGGTTCGACATATTGCTATGCGAGGTAGTAGGTCACGTAGTGCGTCACTTTTTCAGCAGTTACCCGAGCCTATAGTAGTTAGACTTTTAGATTCACCATTTGGCTCCTTTTTAGAGTTACCTAGATTTGCTCATGTTGACCGATGCCTTGTAGAGGCTATCAGTGAGCGATGGTGGCCTACTACACACACATTTCACTTCCCTGATTTTGAGTTAGGGCTTACTCCTTTGGATTTTTACGTCCTCACGAGCATCGAGGTTGGTCGTCCAGGTCATCACCCCATTCCCTTTGATGTATCATTTGAGGAGTTTGATAGCTATTCAGAGCAGTTACCGGGTTTAGAGCCTCATTCTGTTTCTTCAGGAGCCGTTAGCTTACTTACTCTGTATAGCTATGTCACTGCACATCAGGGCACTCAGGCTATGCACACTCCCGTTATCAAGGCCTTTTTATTACACCTTTTTGGTTCCGCCTTTTTTAGCAACAACAGGGGGACTATTAGACTTGGTTTTTTGGCTAGCCTTGTAGACATAGAGCAGCTACATTCGTTTGACTAGGGTACGACAATATTAGGCTATTTGTATGTGGCTTTGGATCTCTACGCCGTACAACACTGCAAGCAGCTATATGGTTTCTGGTATATTCTCCCATTTTGGTTTTGCGAGTACATGGCGGTTATGCACCCCCGACTTATTGATGAGGCCATCAGTACACCTTACATATACTTTCCGAGATTACGACGATGGGGTCCTGCTATGCGTCTAGCT